>CABHPR010116597.1:7520-17673 GCA_902168415.1 Peromyscus melanophrys
AGAGAGAGAGAGAGAGAGAGAGAGAGAGAGAGAGAGAGAGAGAGATTAAGGTTGATTTGTGTTTCCTGATTGGTGATAGGTCAAACTTTGACTACATGGTGTCCTGACCCTTCATAGCTTTTATTTTTCTATGAAATATGCCATATAGATCACTAATAATGGCTGGTTATGGGAGATTTCCATGAATAACAGATATTTTTTGAGATGCAACAGTATTTGTATAAAACACATTGAAATTTTTAGTGGTTGACAGCATACATGCTGAGAAGTTTCCAGAATTCACAGAATGCTGGCTTGTAAGAGAAAAGAGACAATGAAAGACATTAAGAATCCTAAATTGACCTGTAATCTTCAAGAACTGTGAAGTTTCAATCAGAAAGTAGCTATAAAGGTCCCCCAGCTGTTAATGCTGGAATTTCCAATATCAGCTATCATACCTTAGAAAACAATACAAAGTAAATTACAGTTTTAGCTGCTTTAATACAGAAACTCATCTCAATAGGAAATACCTTGGCTTGATTCCAACCCCAAGAGTTTTCCGCAAACTATTCTTTTGCATTTACCCAGCTATCAAGGTCCAAGAAACACTGCACAGCTAAGTGATCGAGTCATATCATCTGGACAAACAGAGGCACAATCATCAACTGGATTGTCAGCTTTGAAATAAACCATTAGTACTCTAGAGGACTGAAACATTATCATGTACTCATTTTTGTACGTCTTTCCACACAGTCACAGAGCCAGTGTAGTTCAATGATGCATACTTAATTGGGATCAAAGATCACTCATCCACTAACTTATTAATTTATTAACTATTTCATGAAGCTGACTTTGTGATACCTTGGGGGTAGATAAGGAGAAAGTATCTGGTTTTACATTCAATATATATATATAGTAGAAAGATTATACATGAAGATAATCATAATCAGGTTTGAAGAGTACAAATAGAAGTGAGCAATTATAGAATAATATTGAGATGGCACGGCAAAAATTGAAAATACTGCAAATTACAGAAACAGATAACACTCCTTCAATGTTAAGCATAATAATGCAAGCACCATTTTTCCAAGAAAAAAATTGGAGATTTCTAGTGAAGAAGGCATTTATGGTCTGTGATTTGAGTCATGGTCTGCCATATTTCCCTTTCTTCCTCCCTGTCTACTGTGGTTTAGGTATGAAATGATCCCGCAAAAGGCATATGTATTCAAGTCTTGGTCCACAACTGAACAACTTATTGTGAAGATGCTGGATCATGAGGGCACTTAATTAATCAATGGACTATTTGCCGATGAGGACTGGTTAGCTGGAGAAAGCCACTAGAAATATATCATTGGAGGATACTTCTTGTCCTAGATTCTTTCCGTTTGTTCTTTTCTGCTTGTCTGCCATGAGATTAAAAGCTTTTCTTCACCATGATATAGTACCTCCACAGAAGCTCAGAAACATACAACCAAGTGATGATGGGTTGGACTTCCTGAAATAGTGAGTCAATATAAATTGTCCCAGGTTGGGGATCTTCCATTATGAAAAGGGGGTTGAAACAAACTGCTATTGTCTGATCCTGAGATACAGTTTATATAAAACAAGTCTGTGGTGCTATTGTGTTCCCCAAAATATTGTGCATGCTAATAAACTTATCTAGGGTCAGAGAAGAGAACAGCCACAATATTAAACATAGAGGTTAGGCAGTGGTAGCACACACCTTTAATCCCAGGGAGTGATGGCAGAAAGCAGAAAGATATATAAGGCGTGAAGATCAGACACTAGCAGCATTTGGCTGGTTAAGCTTTTAGGCTTTTGAGCAACAGTTCAGCTGAGAGCCATTCAGATGAAGACTCAGAGGCATCCAGTCTGAGGAAACAGGATCAGCTGAGGAACTGGTGAAGTGAGGTAGTTGTAGCTTGTTCTGGTTCTCTGAACTTCCAGTTCACCCCAATACCTGGCTTGGGTTTGATTTTATTAATAAGAACTTTTAAGATTCCTGCTACATCTGGTGTCCAACGTTTATGGTAAGAATTCATGTAAAAGCTGCTTGCCTGTGGCCTTTTGGGCCCCAGCTCAGACCTAAGCTACACGTTGCTGGTTGTGGCGTACACTGGTAGGATTTACTGAGGGAGGCAGAGGCAGGAGGATCCCGAGTTTGAGGCTGGTCTAGGAGGCTTGGGAGAAGCTTCCACCCAGACCAAACCACAAACAGTTGTGGGACCATGGAGGCAGAGGCTGCTGCTCTGAGTTGCTGGCTGCTTCTTATCGTGTTGGTGACTGCGGTGATGCTGCTACCTGGGACTAAGGGTTTACCGCTGTTTGTTCAGAGAACAATTGCGAAGACCATCATGTTACAAGAAAGCATCAGCAAAGGTCAATTTGAAAAGGTTTGGCAAGACAAATGGTGGGGAGAAATTGCTGTGAACATATTCTCTTCTAGGGAAGAACATTCATGGTTCCGAGAGACAGACATTTATCAGACTGTGTTTGCTCCAAACCACAGAGGAGGCACACACACAAAAAAAAAATTCTTTAGGGAGCCATGACCACACCTAACAGAAACTTTGAAATCTTAAAAAGAATGACAGGATCCCACAACAATGATTCCATATGGACTATGATAAAGCCATTAAGCTGATTAATACCACCAAAATATCGACTTTGGACTATAAACTACTCAGGACAATTTTGAGATGGCTAGCTGAGATGTTCCAGCCTGACAGACTACATGAACAAGGACTTGAAACAAGCCTTGCACTTTCTCTTTATGCAGCGACTGGGCAAATGATAGCAGACGTAACAATTAACCCAAACATTTACTTTTCAGGATTTCCTAAAGATGTCCTCACCCCCAGAAAGCCGGAAGTAATTTTAAGAAAATGACTCCCATGTTCCCAAGAGGTGGGATGGGAGGTATTTGGTTGTTTAATGAGTTTTGGATATTGTCATTGTTTATGATGGTTGGTTACAAGTTGTTAATTGTTAATGGTCAGGAAAAAAACCTGAACAAGGAGATTAGAGTCAGAATTTTTGTTTAAAAAAAAGAAAAAGGAAAAAGAGAATATAGTTATGATGTAGATCACTGAATCTACTCTGAGAAAAAAGATAAAAAAAATAGGATAAGTGGGTAGATCATTGAATGTGCACTAAAAAGAAAAAGGGGAAGATATAAAAATGACAAAAGGTAGATTATTGAGACTGTGGGGCATTTACCCACCAACCCCACAGCTTCCCAGAGTTTTCTTGAGTGTGAGCAGCAGGAAATGTTAGATAGAAGGATTTATTGCAGATAATCTTGTGGAGATAAACAGATAGAAAATAAAGGATAGCTCGAGAGGGCCTGGAACCTTTTCCAATGGGCCCCAACTGTCTCTGCCCCAGGGTTTTTATAGAGACGCCAAGGGGTGGAGCAAATGACCTCCTTCCCCAGCACAGCCAAGTGCAGACCATCTCAGACATCTGCACTCAGGCCCGTGGTCCTAATCATCCTCTATGCAGACCTGCTGTGTAAAGCCACGAGGAACCCGAGAACGGGCTCCCACATGTCCCCCTTTCTTAATATATAAAAAATAACTAATTATTAATGGCTTACAACAATCTCCATAGCTGTTACACCTCCCAGTATGGGAGTAGAGGATGATATAGATGGCATTTCTCTTTTGAATTAGGTCCAGGGTGACTACAGCAGTCTTAGCTGCCTCAAGCCCTTTCTAAACCAAAAACTCTTAAGGCAACTACAAACTTAAAGAATCTCTTAGCTTCATCATTACCATTAACAGGTTAACATAAATATTGCTATACATAGTCACAATTCTCCCAATCTTAAAGCAAACTCTTAACAGAACCATTTGAATTAGCATATATGGTGTTATATATAGTTAATTTTCTCGGTCTTACAACTTTAACTCTTAATCATTTGAATTGCTAACAGAACATAGGAAAAACTTTGATTTATTCACAAACTTATATATTTACTTAACTCCACAAAACCAGGGTGCATTAATAGCAATAGGTTTCTGCAAACAATTCAATCTCATAACTCCTTTTCTTTATAATTTTTTAAACAAAATCTCAAACCTAGTTAGAGGAACCCAAACTTTTACAATTCCTACAAACCCATATTGAAAAGCAATATAGTCCACTCAAACAATTTTTAAATTAAGTAGACTAAGGAATATTAACTCTCCCTTTTCTTTATATTTTTTTAAACAAAATCTCACACCTAGTTAGAAAATCCAAACTTTTCCATTTAAACAGTTCCATTTGTAACACAACCAGTTCTGTACATGATTTCATTTTTACATAAACAGTTCCACAAAACAACTGCATTTTTAACACAGAATACATGAATCACCAGCATAATATGCATACACAAAACTGCATCTTGAGTCAAGGTAGAAACAATAAATTTTTTCATTTAAACAGTTCCATTTTTAACCCAATTCCAGAAAACAGTTCCTAGGTCATTATTATAAATAAACTCAAAATTGTCCCATTGAAATGAAATCTCTATTGTGCATTTTATTTCTTAAGTCTCAAAATTCAAATGATAAATTCTGGTACTAGCCTTCCAAATATGAGAAATCCATAACCAAAATCTTTTTGTAGTTTTATCTCATTTTAAGTTCAAAAAGTTCAAAAAAGTAAATTCTGGTATCAGGCTTTCACTTCCAAATATGAAGAGATGTTTTACAACCAAAACTTTTTGCAGTTAATAATTTTAGTTCAAACAAGCGTCTCTGCAACTTTTGTTCTCACAGACAGACCTTTCTAGGTACAGTAGTATTCTAAACCGTACCGTTCTTGATGTTAGCTCAGATTTTTCTGTGTTGTGTCGATTTTCCACAGATCTCAGCAGCGGATGCCTTGTGCTGGTTCTGGCGTCCGCCATTCTTAGCTTCTTAGCGGCTTCTGGAGCTCTTGAAACCATTCAGATTGCCTACTTTGCAGTCTACTGGGACACTAACCTTCTGTGTCTCGGGTTCTTTCACCATATACATTAATAGACTCACACTTAACATTTACATTTTACAAACTCACATAACATTTTTTGCCTTGCAAAGAATTTAAGACTCGCATTCAACATTTACACTTTTTTACATACTCACATATAATGTATTAACATCTACTTATTTAGACTCCTTAACTATAGAAGTACTTTAGCAAATATATTTATTATTACTACTTATATTCATTCCAACTTATTCTTATTTAAACGTACATTTAAAACCAGCATCTTTACTTCTTACAAGCTTATTACTACATGTCTTAAGACTACCTTAGGAAAAAAAAAGACTACCTTAGATAAGTCTTACAAGCTTATATTCTTAAAGGAACTCTATAGATCTATTTTACAAACATATAGGGCTACAATTAGCATATATTTATCTTAGCAAACACCTAAAAATTTCTTAACACAGATCTAACAAAACAGAATAATTTTATCTTATTTTCATCTTTTTCTATGTCTTACTCTTAATTATCACCACTATCTCTATTAGAAAGATTCTTTTAACTAGACAGGAAGTACGTACATCATTTCTAAAGTTTAGAGTTTATAGTCAGCTTTACTATAAAGCACTGGAATTTAGTGAATGTTGTCGTTACAGAATTGTGTTACTTGTTGCTAGGGGACTAATATTCTCCGGACGAAACCACACCCCAAAGTTGCCGAGTTCTTTGAGCCATTCTGGAACTGGCAGAGATGCACTGCCAGCGGCAAATGATTTTTAACTAGAAGCTGTCCCTTCACTCAAATTCATAATAGTTCTCCTAAGTACTTCAATTCAGACAAACATTTCTATTACAGCAGTACCTTTGGTTTGTTCTACCAAAAAACTTCACTTCACGCTGAGGGTGAAATTACCATATTTAGCTGCTATAAAGCTCTTTGCCAAATACTGCACAGCTATTAGATGATATAAGGTATTTTTCTAAAGGAGCTAGTAAAGCCAAAAGCGGCACAGATCCGAACTCTTATTTCCTCACTGTTTGCATTAACCAGTGACAAAACCTCAGAAATACTAATCGGGCCACTTTCATTCTGGTTCCTTTATAGGAACGTCATTGGAGCTGACTTTTCTTAGTTCCACGCTCCTTACCAGATGCTCCGGTAACCACCGAGCTTCATTCTCCTCTTGTGAAAAAACACAAACATGTCCTCGACCCCATATTAAAACAGAATTGGGACCCTTCCATAATTCCAAGCAGGGATCTTTCCATTTTGCATTACCCTCAGCTAAAGGATCAGGAAGAGTGGAGTGAGTTCTAATATGGCCCACAAAGCATGGCAGCTTTCTTTTGTGAATAGTGTCTTAAATTTGTTTAAACATTTTGACTTGATTGTTGTTAGTTCCAATATTTTCACCAAAACTGTTACTATTCAAATGAGTCAAGAACATAGATGTTCTTTCATGAAACATATTCTTCATTAGCTTACTTTGAGAAAAAGCATTTTCAGGATTTAGTATTTTCACTTCATTAGCTTTAACTCCTGATATTATCAGCTGTGATATTTAGCATTGATTTCTTATAAGGAACTTTCAGGTGAAGCAACTATTTTTTTAAGACAGATTTTTCTGAAGTTTGTTCCCCATCTATAAAGCAGTCATTTCTTTTTTAATGCCTGTTTCCTTATTAGATTTGCAAAGGAATCACTCATTGCAGGCAGTTTGTTCAAAAGGCAAAGAACTTTGATTTCAACATAAGTTTCTTCATATCTAAGACAAAGTTCAGTGTATAAACTGTTTTCCCTTGTTTTCTTAAGGATTTTAAAGTGGCTTGTTTGCTCTTATAGGTAGCTATTTTGTCATCCAATTACCGTAAAAACTTTACACAGCTATTAGGGTAAATAAGACATTTTACCAACGGAGCCCCAAACCGCAAAGCACCTAGTTCCATATCCTTTCAATTTTTCATTGGAACTGACACTTAAACTCTTAGACGATTTTCCTCCTTTCTTTTAAAAGCTGTATTTTAAATTAACCATGAACGTATTTTTGAACTGACAAAAGTGTTTCAGGGCAATGTCGCCATCTTTAGTGGAAAAACTACCTTTCCCAGAATGCATTTCCCTTTTATCAGTCCATAATAATATCAACCCCTTATATCAGTCCCTTATATCATTTCCCTTATATCAGTCAATTCCCACAGTTCTTTTCGGGTCTGAGAGTCAACTTTTAAGTTCTTTTTTAACAGACTTGCTTACAAATACTTGCCTGGGACATTTGAACAAAGTCTTTTGCTTTTGCAACGGGAGGGAGATTTGAACAAGCATTTTACATTTTCAGCTATGGCACATTGGGAGGTTTCTGGTCTCTCCTCAGCTGGCTTTAATAGGTGTCTCTCCTTCATTTGACACTGGCCTCAGATAAGAACTGCACCTGCCTCATTAGCGCACATTGAGGTGGGCAATTTCTGATAGCAACTTTCCTCAGGGCTTGTGTTTGCCTTAGCCAGTCAGTGAAAAACAAAAGCATTTACAACAGCTTTTCCATAGCTCTTTCAGAGAGATTTTCTCTCACTGATTTATCTCATTTTGCTTGTTCCTTTCCCCCCAGATGCAGAGCTTCAGATATATCTCAGGCTGCTCTGTTCCTCTGCTAGCTGCCTTTGGAGGTAGGGGCTTTCTTTCCCCCCGAATCTGCTTCAAACTCATAGCAGCTTTCACAGGTCATATATTTTTCTGGGGAGGATTATATCCCTTCTCTTTCTTCAGAGTCTTTCTCCCTGACAGTGTTATGCCCAGATCGCATTCCCAAAGAAGCCACCAGAGACTTTAGGTACAGAATGCAAAAGCAAGGTTTATTCAAATGGAGTTTACAAGCCGCGCGGTCAGGGAAGCTCATACAGAGCACCCACTCCTAGCAGTGAGGCCGGGAGGAGCTTGTCCTTTCTTGGGGAAGTTAGTTTTTATAGGCAAAACCCATCAAATTTCTTAGAGGGGAGGGGGTTAGTACGGGTCCATCCTTGATTGGTCTAGTTTTTCCCGGGCCTGGACTTGGTCTTATTTTAGCTTATCTGTTTGCCCTGTCAGGAGTTTTACAACCCATCTCCGGGGTCCGTGAAGTTTGGGATGTTTTATGACTACTTAGCCTCTGCCAGATGGTTGAATATCCTGACTCTGTTTTCTTAAGTTTCTGTAGCTGATAAAGCCACCTGGGAAGAAGGGGTCTAAGTTCTTATCTGCACTTAGGAATCCTGGTTTCCTTTAATTGGGTGAGGGTATGTAACCTTTGATTTTACTGGTTGGGGGTTACAATTACCACTTTGGGGGCAGACCAGCACAAGTCCCAGGCTTTGTCCTTGAGCCGCCATGGGGGCTGGCTGGCCAAGCACGTACTGACTGTGGGGGCTGGCTCCGTGGTCCAGACTCTGTCCTTGACTCATGCACATAACTCTAAGTTGGTGAGGGGCCCCATACAGTAAACATCTGGCTGAACTTTACGTGCAGAAAGGGAGCTACTGCAAGGACTATTTATGTCTTTTGTTCACGGCCCTCCCAGACACTGTCTGTTCAGTCTCAGGAAACTGAAGTTGAGGCCTGATCTCTGAGAGAAGACTGAGCAGCCTGTTGTGGCATCTGCTTGGTCCTTTCAACAGTACACAGTTTGGTCTCAATTTATCCCCTCTACCCCAGAAACATTTCCCAATGCCACAGTGACAGCTTTTTTGCTTCTAGGGTAGGGGCTTTAGTCTGTTTCTGTTTTCAGGGTCTGTGTGGTCTGCGTAAAGGACTGAAAATCTAACAAGGGAGGTTTTTGCCATTTCTAAACTCCCATTAGGACAGGTTTTTTGCTTCATCAGGCCTTCACCTGGCCCAGTCCCACAATGGGTTGTGTTTGCTTGTCTGGGTGCTCAAGGACAGAGCTTATGCCAGAGGCAATCACCCCTCAGGGCTATATTCCCTCATCTCAAAGGAGTCAGTTGAAACAAAGCTTTTCTCAAAGAGATGCATTCTCTGACAGAAAAGAAAGCTTTACTCCTGCATAGTTCTGTTCTGCCCTGACTGGGCTCTTTCCCCAGACAGTGTTCTGACCCAGCAGCACAACTGCTTCAGACACAGTTCAGCTTTACTGTTTTCCCAGAAAGGTCCTTTCTCTAATAGGAAAGCTTTTTCTCAGGATTTCTTTTTGCAGCTGTGGACCTATCAACCCGGGACTTGTAGGAAAGTGGACAACTGTGCCTTTCCCACTGGCTTTAGCTTTGTTTGTTCATTAGCAATCTTCCCCTGGGTCCTGCACCTTCCTGCCTCAGCTCCGTGCTCCAGGAAGTTTACAACTGCAGGAACTCTAGTAACCCTGAAATGCACTCCAACTCAGAGACCTGGCCAGTTGCCTCTGGGTTTTTGGTCAGAAGAGAGGATCCAAGGCTAACAGAGTTTGCATTGCTTCAGGGGATCTTTGTTTAGGAAGATTAGTAGTACCTTTTCATTCTGAAATGCTCACTCAGAAACAAAACCCTTGATGCTTCAGCTTGGCTGTAACTGAAAAGCTTGACTTTTTTGCTTTTCTCAGGTAAAGTTTCCTGCCCTTTTGGGCTCTCTGTAGCTCTTTACCCACACTCTCCCAAGCGTTTCCCTCAGGGTACTCTGACCCACTGTCTTTTACTAGCTTGAAGAAACAGAGCTTAGAAGAGAGGTTTTTAGGAACTTGTCCCTGCCTCTTGCATTGCAGGGAGGATTTTTAAAGCTTGAAAGAGTACTTAGAGAGGTTTTGCTGTCTTAAGAAGTTTGTTTTCCCTTAGAGCTAATCACAGGTGGTCCCCATACTAATATCTTGCTGTGGGATGGTCTGTATGTCAAACATGTTGCTTATTGGTCAATGAATAAAACTCTGATTGGCCAGTGGTCAGGCAGGAAGAAGTATAGGCGGGACAAGGAGGAGAGGATTCTGGGAAGTGGAAGGCTGAGGAGACACTGCCAGCCGCCACCATGACAAACAGCATGTGAAGATGCCGGTAAGCTACGAGCCATATGGCAAGGTATAGATTTATAGAAATGGATTAATTTAAGATATAAGAACAGTTAGCAAGAAGCCTGCCACGGCCATACAGTTTGTAAGCAATATAAGTCTCTGTGTTTACTTGGTTGGGTCTGAGCGGCTGTGGGACTGGCGGGTGAGAGAGATTTGTCCTGACTGTGGGCCCGGTAGGAAAACTCTAGCTACAA
>CABHPR010116597.1:18988-32282 GCA_902168415.1 Peromyscus melanophrys
TATAGAAATGGATTAATTTAAGATATAAGAACAGTTAGCAAGAAGCCTGCCACGGCCATACAGTTTGTAAGCAATATAAGTCTCTGTGTTTACTTGGTTGGGTCTGAGCGGCTGTGGGACTGGCGGGTGAGAGAGATTTGTCCTGACTGTGGGCCCGGTAGGAAAACTCTAGCTACAATATCTTCAGGTGATTCTAATTTTTGTCCTTCTGAGAGTTCTGAAAGACTTTAGTTTTTAAGTATTTTAAGAGCTTTTGTGAAAGATTAAAGCTTTTTAGAGAGATTTTTCCCCCAAATTCTCCAAGAAAAGCTTTTTAGAGAAAGATTTTTTTTCCCCAGGAGAAAGAAAGACCAACTTTTCCCAAAACTTCCCAACTTTAAACTTTGACTTCTTACACCTCCATTTTTGACTCAGGGAGAAATTACTTTCTCCTGCCACTTGGGCTTTGCATTTCAGCTGTCCCCAGGTCAAAAGCTTCCATAGGAAACTTTTTCTTCCCCATAAGCTCAGAGAAGAGCTTTTTTACTACCCATAAAGCCCAAAGAAAGATTTTTCCCAAGTTTGCGTTCATAGCCCCCAAAGTTAGAAAATTGAAGAGTTTTTCTGTCTAGTTGCCTCACTTATCTTAATTTTTTTCTATACAACCTTACACTTCTAAGTTTTTCCTACACTATATTACTACCCTATACCTTATACTTATTTCACAGATAGAAATTGAGAAAGGGATAGAAGATAGAAAATTTTGACAGAAGAGAATTGCGCTGCAGCATCGGACATCCTTCCAGTCTGCTTTCCTTTTCTCTCGAGGATAAAACCCCTGCCCCTCAATATATATATAATATATATATATATTTTTTTTCCATAACATCGGCATGCCTTTCCACTGGCAGGGCTGACCCACATTTTCACCAAAAACTCTGTAATAAAACTATTATTTTCCTTTATCTTTAGTCCCTATTACTTAGTCTTTAGTCCCTGTTCATTTGTCTTTAGTCCCCTTTTTCTTTAGTCCCCCCTTCTTTGTCTTTAGTCCCCCCTTTCTTTTTCCTTTTTTCTTTAGTCCCTTTTTTTCTTTTTTCTTTAGTCCCCCTTTTTTTTTCTTTAGTACCTTTTTTTTCTTTAGTCCCTGTTCATGACGCCTTTCTGTGGGGCGTTTACCCACCAACCCCACAGCTTCCCAGAGTTTTCTTGAGTGTGAGCTGTAGCATGAATCTTCAAAGTTCTTATTAATAAAATCAAACCCGGGCCAGGTATTGGGGTGAACACTGGAAGATCAGAGAGACAGAACAAGCCACAGCTACCTCACCTCGCTGGATCCTCAGCTGGTCTTGCTTCCTCAGACTGGAAGCCTCTATGTCCTCATATCCGAATGACTCTCAGCTGAACTGCTGCTTGAAAGCCTAAATGCTTAACCAGGCCAAATGCTTCTCCAGGCCAAATGCTTCTCCAGGCCAAATGCCTCTAGTTTCTGGTCCTCATGCCTTATATACCTTTCTGCTTTCTACCACCACTCCCTGGGATTAAGGCTCACTTTCTGGGATTAAAGGCATGGGTCACCATGCCTGGCCATTTCCAAAGTGGCCTTGAACTCACAGAGATCCAGAGGGATTTCTGTCTCTGGAATATTAGGATTAAAGGCATATGCTACCACTGCCTAACCTGTTTCATATTGTGGCTGTTCCGTCTCTGACCCCAGATAAGTTTATTAAGGTACACAATATTTTGGGGAACACAATACCACCACAGTGAGCAGCAGGAAATATTAGATAGAAGGATTTATTGCGGAGAATCTTGCGGAGATAAACAGATAGAAAATAAAGAATAGCTTCAAGAAGGCCTGGAACCTTTTCCAATGGGCCCCGACTGTCTCTGACCCGGGTTTTTATAGAGACACCAAGGGGTGGAGCAAATGACCTCCTTCCCCAGCACAGCCAAGTGCAGATCATCTCAGACACCTGCACTCAGGCCCATGGTCCTAATCATCCTCTATGCAGACCTGCTGTGTAAAGCCATGAGGAACCCGAGAATGGGCTCCCACATGAAACTTTTATGAAAAGAAAAAAAGAGAGAATATGAATATGATAAGATAAAAAGGTCAATTTTTGAATCTACTTTTAAAAAGGAACTACTTGTTTTAAATAGGATAAGTAATGAAATTTTTTTGTCTGAGTTTATCAAATGTTACTGGACTGGACATTGTTATATATTAATGGAGCTATTCATCTGAATCTTTCAAATGTTAATGGACTAGACATTATTAATGTAATTCTTGAATGTATATATTGTATATACTTATTGGATATAGTTTTTCTTGTATTAGTTATAATTTTTATTTTAATTTTAGACAAAAAATGGGGAAATGTGGTGGTATTGTGTTCCTCAAAATATTGCACATGCTAATAAACTTATCTAGGGTCAGAGAAGAGAACAGCCACAATATTAAACATAAAGGTTAGGCAGTGGTAGCACACGACTTTAATCCTAGCATTCCAGAGCAGAAATTCCTCTGGATCTCTGTGAGTTCAGGGCCACAAGGATACAGCCAAGCATGGTGACACACGCCTTTAATCTCAGAAAGTGAGCCTTTAATCCCAGGGAGCAATGGCAGAAAGCAGAAAGACATATAAGGCATGAAGACCAGAAACTAGAAGCATTTGGCTGGTTAAGCTTTCAGGCTTTTGAGCAGCAGTTCAGCTGAGATTCATTCTGGATGAGGACTCAGAGGCATCCAGCCTGAGGAAACAGGATCAGCTGAGGAATTGGCAAGGTGAGGTAGCTATGGCTTGTTCTGCTTCTCTGATCTTCCAGCATTCACCCCAACAATTGGCCTAAGGTTTGATTTTTTAATAAGACCTTCTAAGATTCCTGCTACACACATCTAGGCTCATGGGGGGAAAACAAATATACTTCCCATATAGCTCTTTGTCTAATCTACTAATGCCTATATTGTATTTGTGATGTTTCCAGTATCACAGAGGGGTGCTGTGGGATTTTCTCTATGCTGTGAACATGTTGCTCTGATTGGTTAATAAATAAAATACTGATTGGCCAGTATCCAGGCAGGAAATATAGGTGGGACAAAGAGAGAGGAGAATTCTGGGAGGAGGAAGGCTGAGACAGAGAGACGCTGCCAGCCTCCATGATGAGAAGCAGATGTAAAGATACCAGTAAGTCACAAGCCCTGTGGCAACTTATAGATTAATAGAAATGGGTTAATTTAAGATAGAAGAACTAGATAGCAAGAAACCTGCCAAGGTCATACAGTTTGTAAGCAATATAAGTCTCTGTGTGTTTACTCGGGTGGGTCTGAGCAGCTGTGGGACTGGTGGGTGAGAGAGATTTGTCCTGACCGTGGGCCAGGCAGGACTGGAGAAAACTTCAGCTACAGAGGGGAATGGAAACCTCTACTAGACTTAGATCCAAGGACATTGCATAAATGCTAATGAAAAATCACTAGGCTGAAACTTTCAAATAAATGTGTTCATGATCCTCAAAACTATAAAGGAATGCAAAATTCAGGAAATAAACAAGAAATTATTAAATCAGATGTGGAAAAACTAAAGTTGAAATTAGAAATTATTCAATTATACACACACATACATACACATATATACATATATCCAAACATATGTATATATCCATCTGTCTTAGTTACGATTTTATTGCTGTGAAGAGATATCATGACCACAGAAACTCCTATAAAGGAAAACATTTAATTGGCACTGGGTTACAGCTTCAGAGGTTTAGTCCATTTTCATCACAGCAGGAAACATGGTAGCATGTTGGCAAGCATGGTGCTGGAGAAGGAGATGAGAGTTCTACATCTTGATCTGCAGGCAGCAGGGAGTGAACTGTCACACTGGGCATGGCTTGAGCATATATGAGACCTTAAAGCCTGCCTACACAGAGACACACTTCTTCTAACAAAGCCATACCTACTCTTCCAAGGCCACACCTCCTAATAGTACCACTCCCTATGGGCCAAGTATTCAAACACATGAGTCTATGGGGGTCATACCTATTCAAACCACCATACCATCTATCTATCTATCTATCTATCTATCTATCTATCTATCTATCTATCTATCTATCTATCTAGATACACATATATATGTATATATACATGAAAATGAAACTGAATGTTAAAAATTTATAATCTAAAAATGGGCAAAAAGAAAATTACTAAACTGGGGGATAATATTGAAGAATTCATCTAAAAATAAGTACATAGAGACAGAGATTAAAGTACATGAAAATAAAAAGATAAGAAAACAGAGCAGCATCAAAACATAAAGAATTTATATGCACAAAGGAAATATTTAAAAAACTTATTTGGAGATAATTCCAGAACTAAGAATAGACATGGAATAGATTAAACTAGTTACATGGGTTATAATGTTTAAATTGTTGGATGAAAAGTAGCAAAACTGGTAGGAGACAGAATAAGAGAAATACCTTCACAACTTTGGGATAGGCAATAGATCTTAGGGGAAAAAATCTTAAGAAGTACTGTAATCTGAACTACAATAAAATTCCCTTCATTCATAAATAATTAAGAAAATGGTAATGCAAGAAATAAAACAGCCCATATTTTTGCAGCAAATGTAAATCATAAAGAACTTTTATCTAATATGACAATTTAAAATTTTCCTGCCACTCAATAAGAAATAGCCATTCTTACAAGAATAGATAAAGAACTTAGGGATTTTGGTACATATGTCACTTTAATATTTTCGTTTGTTGCCACTATGAGGAAAACAAGTAGTGATAGAAGCAGAAAAAAAACCTAGGTAATACATTTTTAGATTTAGAAAATTATATGAATGTAAAACAAGACAAGATTGTAAGGATATACTTCTAAATGTGTACGATGACCATTTCTGGGAAATGCAATTACTAGTGACTTTTTGTCTTCTTTTTAAATACTTTTATATTATAATCATACATATTTTTTTATAGTAACAAAATATATCTTTTCAAAACAGAATGAATATGAATTAAGAAAAGTCCCATTGTCCTTCATGAATTGTGAAGGTTTGTCAATGTGCTACAGATGTAGGAATTGAACCTTATACAGAGAGATATTGTAGATGGACAGCCCCTCCACCACCTCCTTCTTCATCATTAGTTTCTAATTATACTAGATTGGATATTTCTTGCTGTGGCTAACATTATTGCTACTAAAACAATACTTCTTGCTATGTGTCTTCTAGGACCCTGTGTTTACCCACTTGTAGCTAGAGTTTTCCTGCCTGGCCCACGGTCAGGATAAATCTCTTTCACCTGCCAGTCCCACAGCCGCTCAGACCCAACCAAGAAAGCACAGAGACTGATATTGCTTTCAAACTGTATGGCCGTGGCAGGCTTCTTGCTAACTGTCCTTATATCTTAAATTAATCCATTTCTATAATTCTGTTCCTTGCCACATGGCTCGTGGCTTACCGGCATCTTTATAGGCTGCTTGTCCTGGCGGTGGCTGGCAGCATCTGGCAGCCTCTCCTTCCACCTTCCTGTTCTTTTTATTCTCTCTGTTAGTCCCGCCTATACTTCCTGCCTAGCCACTGGCCAATCAGTGTTTTATTGGCAACACATTTGACATACAGAACATCCCACAGCACCCACTCTTTTTCAAAGTTCAATTTGACCATGTAACTTAATATATCACTGTTACTTTTTGGTGAAATTTGCTACATAATCTTCCATTTGGTAAGGTACACAGGAGATCACACACATTTTGAGGCTGAAATTCTATCAGCTTTAGTCTCTAAACATCTGCAATTAGCAGAACACCTCTGCTGGCCCATGCTGGAAATGTAGCATGAGTTAAAATAGAACTTTGATATCTTGCACTGAGATTTGGGAGTTGTTTGTTACTGCAGCACACACTAGCCTACCATCATTGAAATCCTTTCCATTCTGGTTCTTGAAGGAGTCATACCAAATTATAGCTGTGTTCGTCTCACAACCTCATGTGCTGGGATTGTGTCACCCAAATTCAGAGTGAGTGTCCCCTTATTTGTTAATTCTTTCTGGAAACAGCCTCACACCCAGATACATGTTTCCATGGTGATTCTAAATCTCATCAATTGACAATGAAGATTATCAAATCAACTGTCTTAGTTTCATTTCTGTTGCTGTGACAAAATAACTAGACAAAAAGCAGCTCAGGGGAGAAGGAGGTCTGCTTCACCTTATAATTCCAGCATTGCAGGGGATTCACAGTGGCAAGAATCTGAAGCAGCTAGTTATAACGTGCTACAAAGTTAAGGGCAGAAACAAATAAATGTGTGCATGCTCACTTGATTATTTATGCTCATCTCAATTTCTTCATCTTTATACAGTTCAGGAACCCCTGCCTATAGAATGGACTGCCAACAGTGGGCTGGATTTTTCTACCTCAATTAACTTAATTAAGAAAACTTCTTCCTCAAGCAGGCCCATAGGCCAACATAATATAGACAATCCTTCATTGAGACTTTATTACCAGGTTACATCTATTCCTAGGTTGCAGCAAGTTGACAATTAAATCTAACCATCACACCATTGATGTAATTTCTACATGAATAAATGTAGAACATGTTGTATGGCAGTAATAAACTACATTATTAGGGCATTCAAACACAGAGATGGGGAAATATATATCAAGTGACCATCAAATATACATCAAGTGAACATGTCTTTATGAATGTATAGGACCAGTGTCAGCAGAATATGACATGAATCTACCTAATGCTGATAAGAAAGACTTCATAAAATGACAGAGAGCACATTGGATCAGGGACCAGGAGACTCAGTCTATTGTCTCAAGTTGTAGGAAGCACAAATGTTCTTGTGCTCACAGATAACCACTAGGGAAGCTGGAATGAAACACACAGGAAGGTTTATTCCTTCAAAGGAAGGAATGCATAATCTGTTATCCACCCAGAAGGCTGGAAGTGGTAGGCATAGTTAATATACTGGTGACCAGAGACCTCACTGGACCCTCCCCAGACACTTACTGTAAGCTTGTTTTTCTTAGTCAATTTATAAAGCCTATCTTTATGGAAGATGTCACACATACTTTATGAAGAGTTTCATTGTAATCACAACCAATCTTTACTTAGCTTACTTTGTATTTTATTGTGTGCACTGGATTGAGTAAAGTATCACCTGAAAAAATTTTTTAACAAGTTTTACTGTGCTTAAATGTGCCTAAAATGAACTACTTGAGGTCAGACTCCCAAAATTTGAACCAACCAACACTAGCTACTTAAGTCATGTTGAATGGAACTGCCTTCTTGTCTCCCATGGACTGTTACTATGCTGTCCATGGAAGTCACAGAGACCGCTGTACCAAGTCTACCACCAATGCTACCTTAGTTAAGTTCATTAGCTTATTTGCTTCCCCATCTCTAAGGTGAGAGGGTGGGCCTCTAGTCATTACCCTTGGGAGGTTATACAAATACATGATGTGCTTCAGCTAAACTTGTTATAATAGTGAGTAATAGAGAATTAGATTATGTAAGACAGAATAAAGACATGTGGAAGTTGTATTTGACATGGACATATCCAATCTGTGACTGACTCTTTGATGACCTGGAAAAGTCTGTCTAGTTAATGTGCTATTATTGCTAGGTTTTGTTTGTTTTTCTCCTGACAAGTTGAGAACTCAATAAACCCAGATTAGATGTTTTTATATCTTCCAAATGATAGCTTTAAAATAACCTGATGACATCACCTTTAACTTTTTGCACTTTCTAGGAGAATTGCTCCAGTATCCAAGGATTCAGAAGCATCTGTTGCTATTATTTAGTCATAAAATGCCTCTGGTACTCACATAAAAAATTCTCAGGATCGTTGCATATTAAGGTCTCCTTTTCCTCCACACAAATGGCTAATTGCATTGAAATCCCAGAGGCAGTGCAAGGCAGAAGGGAAAGAGATATAAAAGAAAATTGCTTCAAATGAGCTAAATACAGCTATGAAGAAAAAAAAGTAAATTTTTCTACAAGGCAAGTACATCAATTAATCCTTTCAATGGGGAGATCTTATGCTCTCAGCGTTAATCTGGAATATGTATTACAGAACTCTATTTACTCCTCTAATTAATATAAATGAGTGGTAACCATAGCAATTATTGCATTATATAATCCACATAAAATTCTGGCTATGCTTAGAGCCAGGGTCAACATTTTAAATTACTCTTGACTCATCATGAATTAATGTCCCTTTCTGGATATTCCAATGTGTAAAGGTTGAGCCTTTATTAGCAATAATGGAATGTAGAATTAATATAGCACATTTTATCTTCCAAGTACTTTAACTATATTAACCAGTTAAATTCCACATCATGCCTTTTTAGAGTATCTCTCTCCAGCCTTTTGGATGAGAAGCCAGAATGGAGGGTTGCAAAGAATTCCCTGAGAGAAAAGTGTCACTCTTTTCTATGATTTAGAAATCCAGAGTACATACTACATTCAGAAAATAATATGTCCTTGTAATCATCCACTACCATAGACTCCTATAATCTTTCCATCTCTTCTCATTCCATCTAGGTAATTATGCTGTAGTCTCTTATTCTCCAAATTTTGGCCTTCTCTAAGTAAAAACATTACAGTCTTTGCATTTATTGACTATTTGAGCACCCAAAGAACTAATAGTTATACTAATGGGATTTGAAAATGAAGGGTTTTATTATTCTTGTTTCAGAGCTTGTAGTACCAACCAGTAAGAATAACATAAGATGGGGTAAATCATGAAGCAGTCATAGATTCTGATTTTGGTTTTGTATTTTTTTTTGAGGCAACATTTTGTAAAGTTGAAGTTCCTTTTGTCTCTGCCTTCTGAACATTGGAATTACAGGTATGAGGCACAATTTCAGGCTGCTTGTTCATTTCATTTTTTAATAAAATATAAGCAATGTTTCTGGAAATAAAACATTCATCAGGAAAAAAAATCAAGAGTACAGAATTTTATTATTTATTATAAATATGACTTAAGAATTATTTTTACACCAAACCAGAACTCACAGATGTCTTCTTAGTATATTCCTGAGGAAGAATCTGTGAGCATATGAGAAGCTTGGAACATTCAAGTGAAGTGCAACAAGGTAAGGATGGGCCAGCTGATCAGTCATATAGCCTGATGGTCTGGATCAGGCTAGAGAAAAGCCAGATATACAATTGTCCTCTCTACTGCACTTACTTCTCTAAAGGTTTTCTGGGGTTGACCCATTCTTACATAGCTGAAACCACACAGTGCTTCCATAGGTAGGAGCTTTACTGTCCTATAGAGCTGGGCTACTACATCTATGAGACAGAGGCAGATCAGATTCCTCTTTGTACTTCCTTCTACAGCTATCACCAATATAGTTACAGTAGGTGTGCTCAGTCAGTGCTGGCTTCATGGACATGTGGCCAAGGATCCAAGTTCAGCACTCAGAAAGGACCTGTTGTTGCCCTAATACTCTGTGGTCACTGTGTTATAATTTTTGATAATTGTTCTTCAGATTTGTATTTTGTATATCAAATCAGGTAGGACGATAGGTGGGGCCAACTCCAAGCACTTCTGAAGCTCTCTAAAATGAGTCCTCAGCTACCTGTGCCTCTGGACCATTATTCTAGTTACCATGTGGCCTCTTCTTCCATACCAGCTCTATGACCATAGTAGTCTTCTCTCCATAGTAAGAGCCTAAGCACCTGAGTCAGGTACTGTGGAAGATCAGGAAGGAAACATGGCATTACTTACATCAGCATTTAGGTAGCAATCAGTCTCTGATCCACTCTGATTCATGTATTAGGGGTGTCATTGGGTGGATGTTGCCATCCACAGAGATCTGACAAATACCATAAGAGGAAGTGGCTGAATGGTGGGAAACAGATGACATAAGCTAGGGTGTGCTGTGTATGTCTGGGAGCTTGTGAAAAGAAATCTGGCAGCCAAGAGATATCATGGAATCCTCTGGACATCTTTGAGGGTCTATACACATTTTGAAAGTTTGTGATTGTGATGTTAAAAGCACATAAAAGTCACCAGGATAGGTCAGAAGAAAAAAAGTGTTAGATTTCTGTGATCTCAAAATCACTTTCCTCCCTCACTTCCAAAGAGCCTATATTTTCCTTTTAATTAAAAATATTATTATTATGTATGTGCATAATGGAGAGGCCACAGAGTATATATGTAGAGGTCAAAGTACAAATTTGTGGAATGCACTCCTTCCACCTTTATGTGGCTTCTGGGAATCAAACACTTAGGTTGTCCAGCTTTGTGTGACAAGTACCTTAACCCTCAGAGCTATCTTGCCATCCCAAGAGTCCACATTTTTCTTTAGCATTGAGTTCAGTAAAGACTTAGTGTTAACTGAAGTTTTGTCCATTAAACCATTTTTTTTATATGTAGGCATTGTGCTGACTTTATACCAATTAGCTCAGCTAATCCTTACGATAGCTTTATACAGTGGATGATACTACTTCTGCTTTATATTAAGACTTTTATATTTGTACTTAAGCAGCTTATCATTATGTGCCCCATTTTTCTCATCTGTAAAATCAGACAATTAAGTTTAGGTACCTCAGTAGACATTATACCATCCCCTGTCATATTAGTTTGAAATCCGTGAAATGGCTAAATATTTAGAATTTTGTAGGATTTTACTTAATTCTGCCTTCCTTTTAGAAATATGGGGACAATTTAATGACAGTGCAGGAGAAAAGTGGCCAGTACACAATATGCACTTGATTGATGCTCATTATATTTGATTTGATCAATAGTGATGATCTTCATAGTACTGCTGAAAGGATTTTTATTTTACAGTTAAAAAAATAGGGGTTCCAACCAAAAAAAAATAGGGGTTCCTAGAGAAACTGAATGAGACAGTCAGAGAGATGAGTTCTGGGATGGGACCTCAGGCCTACTCAGCCTGACTGTACTGATTGGAAAAAGTAATGAACTCTTCTCATATTGGTATGATCTTGATTCAGGAAAGTAAGATTTCATCTGCAGTCCACACAGGTTTCTGCCTAATTCTCAGATTGGATCCCTCCTTAATGCTGGCATCAGAACACAGGGCAGCATTGCCTTATTCTCCTCTCTAAAAGGAGAATAACTTTACTCACCTGAAAATGTGGTACATTTGCATGCATTGTAGATAGGAAAGCAGCTTGCCAGGAAGATATTGTCTAAAGAGAATGGATGCCTTTCCATATTTAGATATAGTTTTTCAAGGACAAGCACATCTCAAGATCTGTCCTCTCTGATAGCTTGCTTCTTGGAGAACTCATCAGGATTATAACTGCAATTGATTTCTTTTTGTTAGTTGAGGGTGAACTGCAAAAGGGCAAAGGTTCAATATGAGTAAATCCTCAAAAGTTCAGAAAGCTCCCAAGACTCCAGCTGAACTTTCTTAATCTCTCTGTCACTTTTTGTTCTGTGCAATTATCCATATTTGTGAAGGGTAAACTGCTCTTACCTTCTTCATTTCTGTCACTAGCAATTACCAGTAGGTCCCAGAAGCATCACTACTCTTCTGTGAGAGGCCTGCAATTCTTCCTCCTGAGCTCATACAAGATCAGCCTTGCCTAAGACACAGAGGCAGTTCTTCCCCAAGAATCTCAGACCTAACAAAGTGTGTTCCTTTTAAATCACAGAAGCCATAGTTGGCAGCCAAGGGGAAGAATCTTGAAATTAAGAACATCTTAAAAATGAGAGTCCCTTTGAAAATGAATGTGTTACTAAATCTTCATAGTGAGATCTTAATAAAGGTCCTCATTTATCTTGCTCACAGAAGAGAGAACAAAAAACTTTTTTTGCAATATCATTTCCAAGAATTTCCTGACCAAGTCATTCTGTTAGTCTTATAAAGGAATTTTCTAACGTATGACATCAGCACCCCTTTGCGAGCAAAAGAGGTGGACAAAATGGCCTAGAAAGGTTTTATGTCTTCCTGTTCTTCCATAGGAAGCAGTCATAATGTTTAGAAGACTAACTATGCAATCTGAGAATCAGGGAGCTCTGAGGTAATGTCCTGGCTTTGCCCTTTATGCCCAAAGTCAAATTGAAATAGCTAGTCTTTCTTTGTCTGAGTCTCCATTAGGGTAAGAAGAGTTTACCTAAGGTCACTAAGGAGTCCTCCAGTTTCAACATCCTATCTTAAAATTCTTGGGTATGGTCAACTATACAGTTATAGTACCTATTAAGGTTCAAAAGTACAAAGTACCTAGCTATACACACTCAAATCAGGTTTCTTCAGCTCCTTGTGCTTCATTTTCTGCATCTTTCAGCTGATGACAGTAATAAAATAAGGCTTGCATCCCACATAATGTTGTTAGAAAAAGTAAGTGAGCTAATTCATGTAGAACTGTACAAGTATGGCATATAAAAGGATTTCAAAAAATGTTATCTATCACCATATACTAGGTATTATGTCAGGTATCTTGCACAAATTTAGATGATCCATGCTCTTTCTCCAATGCCAAAATTATGTTTCAAACGAGTTTGAGTGAAGGTGGGGTTAAAGTATGCTTGTTGAGTGATAGATGGGTAATAGTAGTGGTAAAAATTAAGTATTTTATACTTAAAATTACCTTCTTTAACGTAATAGTCATAACTTCTTTATTATTTAGTCTACCAACAAAGATAAATGTCCATGTAAATTGATTGATTCACTAAAATAATTCTGAGGACCCACTACCACCAGGCCCATGTACACCCAAGAGGAACAGCTGACTGGGATGATGCTAGCTGATTTTCCCACCATGGTATCTTTGGAGGGTCTAGGACAGATCTGGGTAGGAAAAAAAAACGTACACGTGAATCCAGGGTCCTCATTTCAAAGTCACTAGCTTTGGGCCACAAATCAAGGATTCACCTCTGAATTTCTAGTTTCCCTGGCTAGAAAATTAGGAGTAGGGTAGTTTTATTGCTGTAAATGTAAGTCCTGCCAGTTTGAGATCAAGTGATTCTAAAACAAATTTCATGCACAAATTTGTGTTGATGGCTCCAACTACTTTATAAAGTTCATAGCCATCAAGGCTATGTCAGAGGGACATCTCTTCATGTCAGAGGGAATCTCTTCAAATGATAGCCAACTTTGTAAGCTATAGTTTATACTACCATCTAAAATCAAAAGGTCATATTCCTATGATATCCCCAATGACTCCAAATATCTCAAGCACTGTAGTTATTGGAGGTAGATTGAGGGTATATCAGAAGTTTTGTGACAGGGCAAGACAGTACAGAGGTTCCTCCATTTTGTATTCTTGCTGAGGCCATTTCACGTTTAACTAGATTTTGATCTCCTTGATGGAGAATCCTGTGG
>CABHPR010116598.1:0-12007 GCA_902168415.1 Peromyscus melanophrys
CTGTTTCTCACCAGAGTAGAGGCAGCCACCCTCCTGGATTTTTCCTTCTTAATAAATCTCTTGTGTGAGGTTTGTTGTGTGGTATGACTTTGTGGTATTCCTTGGCTTCCAGGATACCTTTCTATCAAGCTGAAAAACTTACAGTGGTCCCCCAAAGTCATTAGTTGTCCTAATTTTTACCCTGAGCTACTGTGCTATCCCCTTAGCAGATCATTCTGCTTTCACTCTTGAACTTACTCGAGCATCCACAATACCATTAAGATCATGACTCAAACCACTTTCTGGGGCCAGTGGCCTGCTCACCTTTCCAGACTTATCATCCAGATCTTTCCCTGCAATACTTCAACTGAAGTTTTGACCCAACCACTCCCTGCTTGATATGCAAGTCTTTGCTATGATTAGACTTACTTTGCTCATGGTCTAGTCTGTTGTGACTCGGGTAGTTCCATTAGCGGAGACCAAATTCAAGCCTCCTTGCATCTCATCTTGCTTTAAAAAAAAATAACATTATTCCTCAGCCACCAAAACCGTGCATTGCCATGTTTTTTTGTATGCTGTGGTCCATCACCTCATTTTAGAGTATTTTTGTTAACCCCAAAGAAATCCTGAACATTGTTTGGTTGCCTTTGAATTCCCTGAAACCATCACCCTACATTCTATCTCTATGAATTTGCTTGTTCTGAACATTTTATATAATGGAACATTATAATAACGCAGTTCATCATGACTTATTTCACTTAGCACACTAACTTGAGGTATGTTTTATCTTGCATCTGTATTCCCTCTTTTTTTCTTGGTATTTCCCCCTTTTTTTAAAGCCAAAGAATATTCCACTGTAAGAGCATATCACATTTAATATATCCACTTCTTAGCTGAGGGATATTGGGCTGTAACCACCTCTTAGACTGTTTTATCTGAAGTAAAGGTTTTGTGTAGAACGAGGCAGGAGTCTAGCTTCATTCTTTTTCATATGATTATCCAACCACCTTTCCTCTCTTAATTCCCAAACTATGACTGGTTCCATCTCAGGCTTTACTTCCTTTTGAAACAGGGATGTCACGGGGAACACGAAATAAAGCATTTGAAACAGAAAGACACAAGTTTAGATTCAAGCCAATTCATTTCTGCCAGGACATCAGTAACACACTCAGAGGTGGTAAATGAAGAGACAGAGACAGTGATGTTTACATGGGTGTAGAGATGTTAAGAGAATCAATAGATAATGATGAAACTTTAATGCTATGGAGCCTTACTATCCCTGGACCTGGCAAAGAAGGAAGAGAAGATTCTAGAAACCCACTAAGGACTAGAGCTTCAGAAGACACGGTGAGTTAGGAACACTGCAACATCTCCCTTCCTCAGCCTTTCCTATTGGCTGAAATAGCCAGAAACCAGTGTGGAAGGCATCCTGGACAATGTACAGAATAGATACAAACGATAGGCCTGGACCAAAGTGGACAGAGAAACACAGGTGTAGCAATATAGACAGTTGCTTAAGCTACTGCCTAAGCTCCATATGCTGCCTGTCACCCAGCAGATGCTCACAGGCGGGGCTGTGCTGGCCACCACTGCGCTCTGAAGGCACAGACCGTGTCTTCATTGACACCCTTGACCCTCCCCTCACCTCTCCTCATTCTTAGCCCACCATGGAGAAGTGACTGGATGTAACTTTTATACTGCTATTTTGTTCAAAATTATAGAAAAGAGCCAATCACGTGGTTTGCTAAAGAGAGCTAGCCGTTGTGAAAGTGGTTTGAGATAATACAACAAACTGTCAAAAAACCTGAGAGAATGAGGCGGTTGTTGTGCTTTTGTAAATTTCATTTTTGAGATTAATATAATTATAGCATTTCTCTTTTCCCCTTTCTCCCTCAGAACGCTTCCATATACCCCTTCCCACTCTCCTTCAAATTCATGACCTTTTTTTTTAAACTAATTCTTATTGCACACGTATATGTCTATCCATATGTATTCCTAAGTATAACCTGTTCAGACCATAGAATGTTAGTTGTATGTTTTCAGGAGAAGCAGTTGTTGTGAAACACAACACAGAGAACGTCATTTCTCTACTCCGATGACTGCTTTCTCTACCCAGGTTAAAAACCTCTTGAGCTCTGACACATCCCCATCTCTACCTCTTCTGTCACACTCCTTTCAGACATCATGGTCTCTCCAGATCACTGTGGCTCCCACCTCCAGGCCTTCACACTGCGTGGCACAGTTTTCCTTTGGAAATCAAGTGTTAAATCCAGGTCCATCTCCCACAGAGGCCTCATCTGACCTCCCTATTTAAAGCTGAACCCTCGTCCCGCCCTGTCCAGAACGTCTCACTCCCTTACCTGACTCTGCTTTTCCTTCACAGCACTTGCTATCATCTGGCGTGCTATGCACTTTACTTATTTTCACACATACTGTTTGTGTGTCGTGACCCCTTACCGTGAGGTTATAAACAGCGGCAAACATCCTTGCTTAATAGATGGATGATGTGTAGGGTAAAGTTGGTCCTGCCTTATAGAGCATTTAAAAACCCTAAAATATTTTACCAGGTTCTCACAGAATCCTACAGCCACAGATGACATAGTCATAGCAATTCTGCTCCTCTTGCCTCCCCAGAACCCCACAGTGACCCCAGTGTTTTGCAGGAAGCTTTGGACAGTTAGTTCTTGCCCCGTGGGGTCTGGAGATGGCCGTTTAACATACCGGGAATAAAGGCCTGCCTGCTCTATGGCAAGACAGTAGCAAACTCCTGAACACTGTTGTCATGGTGATGCCAGCAGCCAAGCTCAGCAGGGTTGCCAGTGTGGCCTCCAGGCCATCTGGAGGAACATCAGGCTGAGAGCAGACACTTGCCCCAGGGACTGGGGTGACTCTAGGTTGATGTCATTTCAGGAGCGGGTGGGGGAGAAACACAACAGTGAGCTGCCACAGTTACAGTCCCATGAGATGGCAGAGCTGATAATCCTCACTATCCACTGGGGCGGGGGGATGGGCAAAACCTTTGAATTTTAGGCTTTAAAAGTAAAAACATTCTTATGGAAAATGTAAAGCTCAGAAGTCTATCCAAGCTTGCCTTCTCTTATTAACAGAGAAAGCATGAGCAGCCATGGGCACGGAGGGAAGGATAACTTTCTTATTTCTTGATGTTGGTGAACTCAATTAGGGATATACATCCATTTGATTATCTGATGAAATCTCCAAAGCTGAGAAACTCTCTCCCCCCCCCCACCCCCGCCCCGTCCCCCAGGAATCAGAAATTAAAACTTCTAGAATCTGGTGCATCCAAACAGACAAATACAGCTAAGATTCTGTTGCTAAGAAATGACAGGGTCATTTAAAAAAAAAAGCCGATTATGATGGATAGGTACGTAAAACACTGATTAATTGGGCCACAACATTAATTAGCCTTAGTTTAGGTGGCCTGTCTTTCCAGCAAAGCCCTGGAAACAGACTATTTCTGTACTAATGAGATGTGTGTTTCTCAAGCAACGACAAAACATCTCCCCTAATGGAATTTTGTTTTATTTCTTTTCTCTCTGTCCATCTGTCTGTCCGTGTGTGTGCTTCTCTGCCTCTTCTTCGCTCTGTGGGACGACAGAACCATCTGTTGCAGAGTCCCAGGGGAAAGGCAGTGTCTCCGAGGACGAGTTGATCGCTGCCATTAAAGAGGCGAAGGGGTTGTCGTATGAGACCACCACCGAGAGTCCAAGGCCGGTGGGCCCAGTGGCTGACAGACCCAAAGCCAAGGCCAGGTCCGGGCTGCCCACCATCCCCAGTACCCTGGACCACGAGGCCAGCAGTGCGGAGTCCGGAGACTCGGAAATTGAGCTGGTGTCAGAGGACCCCATGGCCTCCGAGGATGCCCTGCCCTCGGGCTATGTGAGCTTCGGCCACGTGTCGGGCCCGCCCCCCTCTCCAGCCTCGCCGTCCATCCAGTACAGCATCCTGCGGGAGGAGCGCGAGGCCGAGCTGGACAGCGAGCTCATCATCGAGTCGTGCGACGCCTCCTCGGCCTCAGAGGAGAGCCCCAAGCGCGAGCAGGACTCGCCCCCGATGAAGCCAGGCGCCCTGGACGCCATCCGCGAGGAGACCAGCACTCGGGCCACCGCCGCCGCCGCCGCCGCCGAAGAGCGGGCGCCCAGCCGCCAGGGCCCGGCGGAGCCCAGCCCGGTGCTCAGCTTCACCCCTGCTGCCCTCCCATCCCGCCCCGAGCCGTCCTCGGGCGACGGAGCCCCGGCCCCCGAGCCGTCCACGTCACAGCAGCAGAAGCCTAAGGAGGAAGCCGAGAGTTCCAGCCAAAGCCCGGCGGCCACCGAGGGTCCCGAGCCGCTTGGTCCCAGCCTCGTGCCCCTTCCGCCCTTCTTCAATAAGCAAAAAGGTAACGGGGCAGCTTTTCTGGTCCAACCAGGGTTGTCCCGCCAGATCCCTCCCGGGGTGCCCTGAGGTATCCGCAGGGAAGCTGAAGCTGTGGCCATGACCGGGACACAGCGGGCAGAATAGTGGGCATGGGAGGGAAAAAGAGGCTTGACTCACAGGGGAACAGACCGCAGTGGCACTGGACCCCTGGTCCCAAGCCCCAGTCACGAAGGGCTTTGTGTGCTCCCGGGACCTGAATTGGCAACCCGACTCTTCCTTTCAGGGCGGGCTTCCCGGCTTGTTTCCGGTTTCTACCTATTTAAAGATGAGGCGTGGCTAGATCACATGCCTAAACCTGCCTTTAGTTCAGTTTTGCCTAAATGGAGCTTGGCTCCATTTTGTCTTACACCCAATTAGGGAGAGATTTGTTTTCTGAGTTCTAGATAATCGTCAAAGATAGGGACCAAAATTGCTTCCACGCAGCACTCGGGAGGCAGAGGCAGGTGGATCTCTGTGAGTTCGAGGCCAGCCTGGTCTACAGAGTGAGTTCCAGGACAGGCTCCAAAGCTACACAAACAAAACAAAACACCCCCCAAAAATTGCTTCCATAGTTTCTCTGTCCCTTAGCAGCAGCTAATATGACTCAATAATTTTTAAAGTTGCTTATAATTTAGAATTCTTTTACTCTAGCCGTTAGGGTCTCCCTCTGAGAAAGTCTTCAAATGAGAGAAGTCTGGTGTTTTATCATCCAGACTTCACGGGTATAAAGGAGATTCTTCCGCCGTCTGGAGTTGCCCACCGAGCCTGACTGTAGATTCATCATGGATTTCAGGGCTAAAAGAACCAGACGAATCCATGAGGCGCTGCTTCCTCTCAAGGCACGCCTCCACTCCAGGTCCACGCCTACCCATCTTCTCTACTGTTTGCTTCTTTACAGGCATTTTGCCCTTTGAAGAGAAATGATTTCAAAGGCATATACCCTCTTGGCTGTGCCTTTGCTAACCTAAAGTGTTTCATACAAAAATAGAGAACAAAATCTTTCTTATTATAGATTGGAAGCACATGAAACAAAGTTATCCTATTAAAATGTGAGGACCTGGAGGGATGAAATAAAAAGATAACCATATTTCATGGTGGCCAAGATAAAGGATTGTTGTCGTTGTTGTTGCAATTTTGGGGATCAACCCCGGGGCCACCGAGTAATAGTCCCAGCCTGTTGACTATTGATTAGCCAAATAACTATCTCCAGAATTTTCAGGATGTTATGTGTGGGCAAGGGGAGGATATTTGAGGTCAAATGCAAGAGTAAGAATGTGTTCTCGTTTGGTGACGGCTGAAACTAATGTACCTTATTTTCCCACCACTCTGCCCGGGGTAGGGAAGAGCCCCGTGGCTCGCAGGAGCTGTGGGCAATAGCATCGGCACGAACAGTTTCAGTCTCCTTCAGGGGCCAGGAGCTAGAGCCACGCCGCCTGCGTTCACATCGTGTAACATGTAACAGGCATGGCTCCACTTGAGTCCCCAGTGTTTGCGGAAACAGTCGCTATGAGCACAATGCTATTCAAACATGTTTGTCTCCCCAAATAAGTGGGTCTGGGCCTGAAGAGAAAGGTGAAATTTGCAGGCCCATTTCTTTCCCTGGGAAATCTGGGAGACAAGCAGCTGGGGCTGACTTACCAAACAGCTGCTGAAGATCTATAAAGCTGGAGTTCTGAATGCCAGGGCTCAGTGCACTTTTACGACCAACTCAGTGTCATTCAGATCTCTGCACAAGTTGCCCCATACAGCTTAGACCTTCTGTTGCCAAGTTTAGACACTGAAGAGAAGAGAGCGGCAGTCTTTTCAAAAGATTGAGGGGTACCAGGGTGAGTAACCTCTGCTCTCTTCTGCACTGAGGAGTCCTTTGAAATCTAGTCTCCCACTGAAATTCACTGCTCAGCTGCACTATATGAAAAGACCACTCTGGAGAAGCTAAGCCCGGGAGGCCTGGGTGGGTGAGTCATCCCCACCAGAAGGTGATTTGGGCTTTGAGGTTCCCTCTGGTCTTAGAAGCTCCATTTCAGCAGGTGAGAAAGCCTGTGTGCTGCCAAACTTCCCCTGAGCTGTTCTTAATCACTGTCACTAGCCAGGCTGGTGCTTAAGCCAAGCGTGACTGCCCTGAACTGTGGGGTCATTGCCTATGTGGTTTCCCGCGCATGTCCAGTGAAACATCGGGAACATAAGTATTTAGGTTTATGCGTCGCAGGTAGGCTTCCTCGGAGCCGTCTGACTGACACTGCTCTGCACTTCAAGACTCGGAAACATTTAGAACAGGACTCAGCTATCTGATGGTGTCATGGTGTGTGACCCAGGGGCACCAGGCTTAGTGGTCCCAGGCCTGTGATTTGGAACTTTCTCCTTTTCAGAGCCCTCTGCAGCTATGGAGATAAAATATCATTCTTTGTTTGTGTCTTATTTCCCCCTGTACAGGCCTGTCCCCCTGGTGTTCTGTGTTCTTCCCCTCCACACCTCCAGGACAGTTAGTGCCCTCAGACTCCAAAGGGGGAGATCCATTTCCATTTCTGCAAGGTTACCTCAACTCTCAGGAACGTGCACATGAAAGACTAATTTTAAAAATCCTCAATAAAACATTTAACACCCAAAGTGACTCATGGGGATAGGTGAGTTCTGAGTTACAGCATTTAGAACTAAGGCTATCCTGAAAATCATAATAATCACTCCCTGCTTGCCAAACCCATAGCCTCATTTTTGTCTAATTTTTCTTGTCCTCTCTGGTAATTTAATGGCATAGTCCTGTTCAATCTTTAAAATATTGTATGAAAAAACACTATTTTCAATTTTAAAAAGCAAATAAATCAGAAAAAACAAAACAACAACAATAACAAAAACAAAGAAAGAAAGAAAGAAAGAAAGAAAGAAAGAAAGAAAGAAAGAAAGAAAGAAAGAAAGAAAGAAGGAAACCAAAACCTGCTTGAGGGGCTGGAAAGATGACTCAGCAGTTAAGAGCACTCACTGCTTTCTTCCCAGCACCTAGGTTGGATGGTTTACAAGCCCCTGTAACTCCAGCTCCAGGGAATCTAACGTCCTCTTCTGGCATCCAAGGGCATTGTAGTCTCATGCACACATCCACATACATACATACAATTAAAAAGTTAAGTTATAAAAAGTAAAATATTGGCTAAGAAAGTAATGAGTGATTTTCTATGAGTTTTTATTATATGAATGATGTAATATTGTCCATATTGTTTCATTGAGTTTAATGAATTACTGTTATTTTCTCTGAGGCAGGGTGTCACCAAGTTGCCCAGGGTGGACTTAAACTGACTCTGTAGCCCAGGCAGACTTTGAACTTGCAATTCTCCTGCCTCATGCTCCCAAGTCTCTGATAATACAGGAGGTCTGCATTACCAGGCCCAGCTTTATACCATTTCCTGGAACAGTAAAGCAAAGGGACCCAATCAGCTCATCTGGAGATCCTTCACTCCCTCTCAGAGCCTTTTCTTCTCTTACTGCACTGAGTTTCTCCTTCCTGGTTCTTGTTTTTTTTTTTTTTTTCTGGAGGTGTTCCAGAGCCCTTGTTTTTTTCCCCCCTTCAGGTCCTCAATCTCAGGGCTAACCTCCCCCGTGAACTAATGGGCTTAATGTGGTAACTGCCCAGTCTCTTGCTTTGGAGAAGTCCTCTCTTTTGAGCTCCACATCCATTTCCTCACTGTGGTTGGGCACCTTGTAGACTTCCCGTGTTGATTACACCCATGTTATTTGTGAGAATTTTCCTGTTCCTTCTCTTTTCCCTTCCGGAGCTGATGAAGTGATGTTGTTTGAGTTCCTCTCATCCTCCATGATTATAACTCATATTCGAAACTTGCTTGAGGCCGGGGTTGCAGCACAGAGGTAGAGAGCTTGTCAGACATTCATAAAGCCCCGGGTCCTGTCCAGCTCTGCCAAAAACAAGACTTAAGAGGATAGTCTCATAACAGCTATTGCAGACTCAAATAGCCACACCCTTTGGTACTGCAAAGACTTCATCCCTCTGAAATCCTATAATGGGCAGATGCATGCATGTGTTATAAGATACATATTAGATCCATGTGAAAGTATATTTTATTTATCAAACTACACATGTGAGTATCCGTCACACAGCATTGTTGATAATTAATAATAAAAGTCTTGAGAAGAACGTTCTATGGACAGAGGGGCATGAGCATGCAGTGGGGTTCAAGGGGTTCACGTAAAGGCATGGAGTCTGGATCTGAGGAGCAATTCGTCCTGAGGTAAAGCTGAAAGCACTCAGCACTGACCCGATTGTAAACACTTTGGTGCCTGCGGTAGTATTTGTCTATAAGACTATTCTCCGAAGGGAGCTGGAGAGATGGCTCAGAGGTTAAGAGTACTGACTGCTCTTCCAAAGGTCCTGAGTTCAACTCCCAGCAACCACATGGTGGTTCACAACCATCTATAATGAGATCTGGTGCCCTCTTCTGGCCTGCAGGCAAACTTGCAGGCAGAACACTGTATACATAAAAAATAAATAAATAAACAAATAAATAGATAGATAAATAAATCTTTTAAAAAAAAGACTATCCCCAAAATGATCTAGAATGGCCTTAATATCTGAAAACACCACTAAAATAAGCATACACAAGGTAATAATCAACATATGCCTCAGCATATCATGTTTAACCTCTGGCTAGAATAGATCCTATCCTGTCCCCTGGGGGCAGACCTCTGCAGCCCCTTCCTCTCCATGGGACCAGCTGCACAGCCTTAAGTTTGGAAGGAAACTACGGCAGAAAAAAGCTTGTCTCTTTCTTGGGGCGGTGTTTACAGGAAGGCTACCAGATGGGGGTCTCATCACATAGACTGGGTTTTCACCTGCCAGATGTTGATGGAGCTTTTGCTGTCACTTTTCAGTGTCGCACAACAGATTCTTTCTGTCCCACAATATCTGAGAGAGAACCCAAATCAACATGACCCATTTACTTTTCTTCTTGTAATTCTAAAACAAAGTCACAATATGTATTTACTTCTGTGAGATTGCATTAATAAATCGGGCCCTAAAGAGTCTTGGAAAGTCTCTTCCATTCACGGTAGAAATTTCAGCATCAGCCGGAGGCCCGACCCTCATCCACTACAGGTGGCTGCCCCGTGTCAGTTTTCATCAAGATGGACCGGTCATTGCCTGATGCAGTCTGGCTCTTGTGTCTGTGTGGGCCATTGTACCAGTCGGTTCTCCGGAGGGGAAGAACAATACAATGAATATGTATTACATAAGGGGATTTATTAGAGTGACATACACCCTAGGCACTGAGTTGTCCAACAATGACTGTCTGCACACTGAGGAGGCCGAGACCTGGAGCTGCTCAAGTCAAGAGCCCGCCTTCCTCAGCAGTCCTGATCTGTCACCGAAGGGGAGGAGGGTTCCTAGAGGGCTGCTAGTCCTTGGTCCTCATGGGAAGGCTGAAGATGCTTGGTTTCAATGAGAGTAACATCAGCGGGATAGACACACTGAACAGCAAAAAACAAAAGCAGGCAAGCAAGGAGCCCTGCCTTTCCTTGGACTTCTTCATATTTAGGCTTCTGCTGAAAGATGCTTTCTCTGATAAAAGGTCTTCCTAATTCAGTTCATCTTTCCTGGGAATGTCTTCACAGACCCACCCAGAAGAGTGTCTCTTGGTTTATTCCAGATCCAATCAAGTTGACAATCATGATGCCCATCACCATACAGATACTTAGAGACATCAAGTTTCCCACTGTAGACCATTCTGAGCACCTAAGCTAATTTCATGAGGCTTTTCCCAGTGAGAGAAGATGCTCTCCTTTGAACATCCCTGGAATGAGATTGCCAGTAGCCAGCTCCATCTGTTAACTTCTATTTATTGGCTTTTCCTTATGAAGCATACACAAAGTTAACATTGCTCAAATTGCATGTGGATGGATACTTTTAAAATATTGGCTTCAGGGTTCTGGGGGAGATGTCCTTCTCAGCCATGGATAAAATTGCTCCAAATTGAGGTAGACTCTGACATTTATTATTTATAGGACAGTCTCGAATCTTCTTCTCCAGGGCATGGTTCTTGTACTGTTGTAATTTTTCACTGTCAAATCTTGAGATATAATAAGCCCCAGCTCATTAGTAGATTTAGCCTGGGCATGGAAGGGATGTGGACTAGCTACTTAGATGGGTTCAAGTCAGTCTGCAACTTGTCCATGGAAAGAGTTCACCGATAGCAAAGATTTCAATTCTTCCAATAAATAATGACTCCATCCAGGCTCTTTGTCGCTCATACAAGCCACCTTCACTTACATGGCTTAGAGGACATACGTCACACACTTCTAATTTCCAGAGCCAAAAGAGGCTCCAGGGGATTTCCTGCCCCTTTAGAATGCTCACCTCCCTTTCCACTAACATTGAGATACCCATAGGCAACATCTATACTTCTAGAGATTATCTTTGTGACTGCACAAAACACTCTTGAAATTCAGGCAGCATAAATTTCACTCCAAGATATGCCAGCCATTCCGAAGCCATTTGTCTGTTCATCTCTTGATTCCACCAATATGGCACACATGTGTGACACAAACAATGTAGTTATAACCAAGGCAGATGTGAATACATCCCTTTTTCGGGGGGAGTTGGAGTATGGTCTGAGGAGAAGAGCAGACTTTGAAAAGGAAATCTTCAGAGTGATGTGAGAGAGTACCTGGCCAGGGTGGCCTTTATTGACAGATATGAAAGTCAGAGAAGGTCTCAGAGATGGCAGGAGTCAATTATGGCAGGAACTGATTAAAGAAAGTTCTAGATGGCAGAAAATGCAAACACCAAAGGCAGGCAAGTCCTAGGCATGTTCTAGAAATGGAGAAGAAATGATGGCAAAGGCGGTGCCCGGAAAGGGGTTGGTGGGCCGACGGTACCTTCTTTCTCACACCGTGTGCTGAGTTAGGTCTTTCCCAAGCATTCTGAGCAGACATGAAAGAGCTTCAAATCAGGAAAAGACATGACTTTGTTGCACTTTTATATCTTGGTGATATAGGGAGGAAGGTCTGTGGAGGGACAAGTTGGAAGACAGAAGACAGTTGGGAAGTTATTGCAGGAGTGAGATGGTGGTGGATGAGAAGAAGGAATAGCCCTGAAGAAGGAGAGCAGTGGATGGATTGGAGCTATTCGGGAGGTTGATGTATAGGACTTACTTTGCATCAAAGGGAGATATTGGATCTCCGAAACCTTCTAAGTGATATTTCAGTGTTTGCCAACATGGTAATCACAAAGAGATGCAAACATGTTTACAAGGGAAAGGAAATGCATCTAAAGTTAGATGTTACTGCTTAAGCCCTTAGGCCTCCTCGTCTCTTTGTGTACGTGTGTGTGTGTGTGTGTGTGTGTGTGTGTGTGTGTGTGTGTGTGTGTGTGTGTGTGTGTTTGCTATTGGAAAACTGCCCATGAGTGTTACTAACACTTTTTTATGGCAAAGATCTGGGAGATTATTGCATTTAGGTGACCATGATAGTTAGGTGGCCGACGCTGGAGTTAGACTAAGGGTCAGATTTGGCCCTTTGCAATTTAAATGTGGCACATCATGAAGGAGACAAGGATTATGGACAGCCAAGCTGTCCCTTTAAGTAGAGTTGTATAAAAACTTGGGTGGGTCCAGGAAAT
>CABHPR010116599.1:2296-26477 GCA_902168415.1 Peromyscus melanophrys
AGTGTGTCTTTAAACTCAGAGATCTGGATGGATCTCTGCCTCCCAAGTGATAGGATTAAAGGCGTGTGTACCACCATTTTCTGGCCTCTATATCTAGTGGCTGTTCTGTTCTCTGACCCCAGATAAGTTTATTAGGGTGCACAATATCATCACAACCACAGTCTTGGAACTCTACCTTACAACAGTCTTAAAAGCAAGGAGAGCTGAAACCTCCATGATCCTCTGCTTGGGAACCCTCCATGCCTAGCAATGGATAAGGAGTTAGCAGACATCAGTGGATTCTTGTAGAGCTCTGCTTTTACAAAGCCTCCTACTTGCCTCAAAATGCTTGTCTGAAGTTTTTTCTGGTCCTGTCCAGCCCCACTGACCCTGCAGCTGTTTATAAAATAATCACTCAGAAGCTAATATTAATTAAAACTGCTCGGCCATTAGCTCAGGCCTACCACTGACTAGCTCTTACATTTAAACTCAGTCCATTTCTGTTAATCTATATGTTGCCACATGTTCTGTGGCTTTACCTTGTGCCATTACATGCTGCTCCCTGGATGGCAGGCTGGCTTCTCCTGACTCTGCCTTCCTGTTCCCAGAATTCTCCTCTCTGCTTATCCTGCCTGTACTATACTTCCTGCCTGGCTACTTTTATTTGTCAACCAAATCAGAGCAACACACATTCACAGCATACAGAAAGACATCCCCAGCACTTGTCCTATAGTTCCAACCAATATTACTTTTTGTATTAAACTGCCTGGTCCTAAGTTATTCATAAAAAGGAAAATACTTCCAAAGCTATGTTTGTTTATTCATCATTACTTCAACAGCCATTTATTTAATCCAAAGCATGAACAGTATACCATGTAATGATCTGATACTACTCTTGTATTTCAATGATGAATTTATGGCAGGGGTCACTAAGCTATTCTAATAGCTGAGGTGTTATAGACAACTGGTTCAAAGGAAGTCCAGTTTGAATGAAAGAATCTGCATTTGAATTCTCATTAGCATCCTAGATTTTAGAGAGCAAGTTATTGTATTTTTCACAAACTGTTTTGTTATCTTACAAAAGGAAACAGCACTTTCTCTAATGGATTTGTGAAGGATTCTTGAAGGATGTGTATAACATATCCATAAGGTAGCACATACTTACCTTATATATCTTCTTCCTTGATGTGTTTCACAGAAAAGGGTAGTTTGCTGTACTGTGGTCATGGGAAGATGAGAGAACTAACTAGGGCTTTCCTGTGCCATTAGTAGATGGGTAATGAAAAATCCTATTGTGTGTTGACTCCTTTGTATTCTTTTGCATGTTTATGAAAGTAAACCACTCAATACACTTTGAAAGTTGGTGTGTTGGAAAGTTGCTAAATTCTGGAAACCTGTCAATCTTAATATTTTAGTTAGGTAAGAGAGAACAAAAGTTGTCCTATACAACTCATCTTTTCAGAAAGAATTAACAAGGAACACTTAAGACGGATAATTCAGAAGTCATTCATAAAAACAAGATCATTCATAAAAACAAGATCAATTAACAGCAGAGAAAAGAGCAAGGGATGGTAGAGTACCACAGTTCTGGCAGCAACAGAGGTCTCTTAGCACTCAGAAATCTAATAAGGCCAGTAGAGAAAAGTATTCCTGGATTTGGAAAAAAAACAAAATATGATTTCAGGAAATAACCTGGAACAGTGGCTATACAAGAGGGAACCATTGTTCATACTTGTCATAGCACACATAATCTAAGTCCTTTTTAACTATAATTTTCATCAGTACCTTGTACTGCACAGAACCAATTGGACACTGCTAGGCAAGGGGACCAACTGCTATAGCACATGAAGAACCACTGTAGAGCACACAGAGAGTCAGTAAGCATGACAGGAAAGTGAAAAGAAATGATGGTGTCGATGAAGGAAAACCATGATGCATATCACCAGTGAAGAAAGGGGCTGTGGATGCAGTTCAGTTGGTAGAGTGCTTGCTTAGCATGCGAAAAGCCCAAGCTGTTATCCTCAGCACCACATCAAATCAGGTGTAGAGTCCCATACCTGAAATCCCAGCACTGGGGAAGTAGAGGCAGGGTGAGTAGAGGTTCAATTTGATCCTTAGATATACAGCAACTTCTAGATCAGGCTAGGATATAGAAGAATAATAAAAAAAATGAGGAAAAACTCAGTGTCGGGAGGAATGGTAACATATCACATGCAGGTGGGTTAGCAGAGGTGAGGCGACAGCTCTCCTTTCACAGCTGTTATTAATAGAAGCTACCACTACTTACATTCTTACTCTTGCGTAAATTAAGCCAACATTATCATTGCACAGTTCTATGAATTAAAACTCTTAGAAGCATCAATTGAAAATATTTGCAAATTGTCCCTGACACATTTGGTTAGTGTTAACAAAATATTGATAGAGATAAAAACTGAAGTGGTGTTTCAAGGATGAGGTTCAAAATTTCTAACTCTTCATCTACCGGGGTCTGAATCTTAGTCACTTGAAAGGGCTGTAGTAGAGTAGAGCAATGGCTTTCCTCAAATGCTCAGGCCCTAAGCTTTGGCACATATGAATGTGCTCCACTATAAGGTCATGGAGATTTTGAAAATGTGGGTAAGTGTCTTAGGGTTTCTCTGTTCTGAAGAGACATCACAACCATGGCAACTCTTACAAAGAAAAATGTTTAATTAGTGCTGGCTTATAGTTCAGAGATTTAGTCTATTATCATGGTGGGAAGCATGACAGTATACAGGCAGACAGGGTGCCGGAGAGGTAGCTGAGGATTCTACATTGGGATCGAAAGGCAGTAGGAAAGAGAGTGACACTAGGCCTGTCTTAAGCATCTGAAAACTCAATCCCACCCCCAATGACAACAAGGCCACACCTACCCTAACAAGGTCACACCTCCAGTAATACCAATCTCTATGAGTCTAGGAGGGTCACTTTCTTTCAAAACAACATAGTAAGGTAGCAGTCTTTAAGGTAGGGAGACTATTCTGGGATTTTCTTCGCCTTCTTAGAAGTAGAGAATTTTGTTTCTCTAAAAGCAGAAGAATTGCAGCAGGTATTATGGGAAACAGATTCAAGCATCATAATACTCTGATCCATTTTTGCTCATGCTGGGCTGCAGATAGTCCCTGGAAGGACTAAAAAGAGGCCACTGGGAGCTAAATGGGACCATAGATGATAGTTATACAGGCAAGCAGTTCTGTAAGTCTACAGCCTGATGAGCTGTATGTGTTTGGATGACGATTCTTTCTAGAATCTTCAAATAACAGCCAATACCAGTTAGTGCCCTGCTTTTACCCTTGCGATATTGGAAACTAAGGCAGAAGTTGAATTTATAATCCAGAGAACTATGAGATAGTATTCATGTGCTTTAATCATCTGCACCTGTGGTAATTTGTTACATCAGAATTGGAAAAATACTGTTGGGCATTTTGTACCAGAGTGGATCCCTCAACTGAGAGGAAGAGTTCCTTATGCTTAAGGTCCTCATTCTAAGGAATTCTTCTTACCTACTCCTGTTAAGTCTGTTTGGGCCTATGAGAATAGCAGAAAATTTAAAAGACAATCAACACCAAACATACATGATAAGCATCTAGCACAGCTAGAACTCACAGAGAGCTTGTGGGAGTAAAAATAGTATAGCCACTTAGGAAAGAGATGTGGCAGTTTCATATAAAATTTAACATACTCGTATACAATGAGCCAACAATCCCACACTCAGGGACTTACTCAAAGAACTAAAAGCATACATCCACAAAACACCTTTTGGATGAATGTTTATACTGGCTTTATTTGGCATAGCTCAAAACTGGAAGCAGTCCGCTTTACATCAACAAAAGAGTAGAAAAATAAGCTGTGGTAAGTTCATACTATAGAACACTATGCAGAATGTCCTAAACAGGCAAATCCATGGGGACATAAACTCGATTAGTGGTTTCCAGAGCCTGGGGGAAGAGAGGAATGGGAAGTTGCTGGAGTGGGTACAAGATTTCCTTTGAGAATTGTGAAAATGTTCTGCAACTATGTAATGTGATCATTTCACAATCATGAGATTATAACAACCATTGAGTCACAGATCTTTAGGGTAAACTAATGATGTATTGATTGTAAGGTCCATTTTTAAAACACAGAAATGAAGAGAAAGGAACATGCTATAAATGTAGGTAACAATGAAGGAGACAAGACAAAGTTATAAGGCATTATAATTTCTTGAATATGATTAGTTTAGAGAAGATAAAATAAACAGTATAGGATAGAGCAGTAATTGCTTTTAAGAAGGTAAGGGTGGATATGGACTGTGGAACAGCTTGGGAGAACTTATTGCTATCTTGATAATGCTTTATATCTTGTTATGGTTTTCAGTTAGGCATATGTCAAGTCTCAGCCAATGGTATCTGTACAACTTGTTTGTACACTGTATAGAACCTTAACCACACAGAGACAGAAAAAGCTAGTGAGCCCTATTCTGTGATATATAGACGAAAGTACTTTGGAAGACATATATGGGTATACAACTTACTCTAAAGTGGATCCAAGGCAGCACAAAAATTATTTGGTAAATAGAAAGACAATTAAATGAATGGATACAGGTTATAGAGAATATAGGGAGATGTTAATGTAGTAACTAAAGAGAACACAAATGCATTTGCTACAGTTTTACAATTTCCCTGTATGGATGGAATATTTGTAGAGAAGTGTTAGAGGACAAAATACATCTCTACTTGGACTTCACAATGATGAGGTAGTCATTATCTCACAAGATTACTCTCATGACTTCTAATAATCTCTTTCAAAAGCACTTATATTTTATTTTATATGTATATATGAATGCTTACATGCATGTACGTGTGCCACATGTATGCCTAGTGTTCACAAAGGCCAGAAGAAGTCACCAAATCCCCTGGAACTGTAGTGACACATGGTTGTCATCAGACACTTGCATGTTGTTGTGAATCCTACCTAGGTCTTCTGTGATAGCAGTAACTGTTCTTAATTTCTGAGCCATCTCTCCAGCCCCCTTCTGTCAGTTTTTTATGTCATAATCATTCTTCAGATACCAAGATTTTGCATTGTTTCTACCAAGTAATTTTTTTTTTGCATCTGGTCTCTCAGAGATTTTTTCATCACCAACCTGTCTAAAAGTTAAATGGTGGAATTATAAGGAACATCAACCCTATGAATGGTTCAAAACCCATCTTTCTCCAAGTGCCTTACTATTATAGATATCATCCAATGAACAGAAGTACACACATCTTTTAGAGTTCTGTCAGACATATAGACTCCCAGGCTTCATTCTAAACCTATTCATTCAGAATCTGTAATTTAATGACACTCAGGTAATATGTATGCAAGCAGTCAACATTTGAAGAATGAATCAGGATATTAAGGCAAAACATAAGATGGAGTTGGGGGTACAGACGAGGAATATTCAACAACAATGGTATCTTCTTAGGGGGGCATAATTTATAGAACTATCAGAATAATGAGCAGAGACTCAAGATGATCCAGAAATTTATACTCTGGGTGAATGAATAAGTCAGTTGATCTGAACCCCATAGGAGGTTGCATGTGCTTCTCTGGCTGAATGCCAGGTCTATACTGGCACTGTAGTCCTCAGGTGGTGCATTTCTTCAGTTTTATGTTCGAGATCCTCTGTGTATAAAATATCTACTCATATCAAATCGTTTTCTGTGAGAACAGCATGAATTGTTTTTCACTTATACCCTCCTCCTTCCAATTATATAAGCACAAATATAAAAGTTTACAAAGACTGCATAGACCAATTCCTCAATATTTCATAATGAAGCTTTTTTTGTGAATGAATATCTGCTCTGGGATTAGAGTTCCGCTTTCTTAGCATTGATTCTCTTCATTACTGGGGACTTTTATTCTGCTGTTTTAATGAAAACACATTGCGATTTTAAACACAGAGTAAATGTCTAAAATACTTCTTATCCTTACTCTTCCCAAGACCTTCACTGGTTTTCAACTTCCTGGATTTCATTAGTGGCAAATGTTCTCCCTGTCATGCTGGAACATGATATAATTGGGTCTACTGCACTATCACGTCAAAAGCCTCAAAAGGCTTTTGGACTTTTGACTTAGGCTGAGGACCTGATTATCACATCCTTTAACTTTCAGCTCAAATAATATATGTTTGATGGAACCCTCTTTAATGTCCACACATGTCTTTAAATGAGGGTCAGTTTAAATGGGGCCTTCTAGATTACACCCATGTTTCTAACTTACTTGGTGAGAAAAATACTGTGTATGTTAACCTAATTGGTAGCACGAAAATTCTTCTCAAGGTAGGACATGCTTTGTCAATCAAAATATGTCGATTGATTTCTTTCAGTGGAGGTGAAACAGGCCTTTAGGGCAGGTTAGAGGCGTGAAGTTAAAAAAGAATTACATTGCTCAGCAATGAAAAAATAATCAATCCAGTTTGGCAAAGAAGAACATATAGAAATTAGGAGAGCTCAGAAGCATGGCAAGGGACTGGAGTCTGAACTCCAGGCACAGATGAAGCTGGGAAGTCTCACTAGGTCAGTTGAACAGTATATAATGGCACAGCAGCATTTCTTTGCCTGAACAAGAAAGATTCCCATGGAATGACATTATGAACATGCAGACATAGTTATAAATACAGGACTATCTAATCTGAAGCCAATGGTTTCCAGCCTAGTTCACCAACTATGGACAGATAATAAAAGGCTTCTGTGTAGCTGGTGGAAGACTATAAATAGTAACTCCCAATAATAATGCACAATGACTGTTTACAGAGCTTGCATGTATTAGGCATCATCCATTTTGCTGGATTCTCCATATACATTATGACTCATAATGTTGAGAAGAAATCACATATATGTTCATCTCCAGTTTACTCATAAAGAAACTAGGAACTGGAAAGATTAAATGGATGTCAAAGGTCTCTAAGATAAAAATATAATGGACTTCAGTAGAACTCTGATTAAAACCCCTACCTTTTACAACATTTTTTTTGAGACAGGGTTTCTTTGTGTAGCTTTGTGCCTTTCCTGGAATTTACTCTGTAGCCCACCCAAGCTGGCCTCGAACTCACAGGGATCTGCCTGCCTCTGCCTCCCAAGTTCTGGGCTCAAAGGCGTGTGCCACCACTGCCTGGCCTTTTACAATTCTTAACCAAAAGTATGATCCTGTAGATTACTGAAGGTTCATACTAGACCAAGTTTCTATTTTTAAGGTTTTACTTATTTGTTTTTATTTGTGTGGGGGGGGTTGGGGGGTGTTTTGCCTGCATATAAGTCTGTGTGCCAAGTGTCTGCCTGGTACCTATGGAGGGCAGACCATGTATTGGATCCCCCCAGAAATGATACAATTAACTCTAGCTATAACACGTCAGTTCTACACATCCTCTTTATAAATTACTCATGTGACAAGGGTTTCTTCTATGTTGACTCATGTTTTGTTGTTCTTTACAGTGGGTACACTAATGGTATATTTCCAAAAGTCCCTGTGAAGATAAAGTTCTCTTTATGTCTGTCTCTCTCTCTGTCTCTCTGTCTCTGTCTGTTTCTGTCTCTAGCTTCTCTCTCTCCCCCCTCTCTCTCTCTCATACACACACACACACACACACACACACACACACACACACACACACCCCATAATTGGTTTATAGATTAGGTTCCATAAAGCTATATGAATTCAAATCTAAGAATCACTTTGGCAACAGAGTAGACAGATTCTGGCAGTTGGAAGGAATTTCCCACATGGAGCGGGTCTCAACTGAGAATAGGATTGCATGGTGCTTTCACTCATCATTCAGGGAATAGTACAGGAAGGGGACTTTCCCACTCCTGTGTTATCTATCTCCATTTAGTGGAGAGAGCCATAATGTGTCAGATACACTACCTCTTGTTCTCCATATCCCAGCCAGCATTGCCTAGGATACAGAAATAGCATTCATCGAAAGCCACAATTACCTCATTTCACTGGCTCGTTTGTCTGAGATGTGCCTTGCCTCATAGTGACTGTGCAGGGCCAAAAGTCCAGCAAACATAGCAAACAGAGCAGCTGCTTGTCCAAGAAATGGCCTTGCAAACAGGAGAGGACATCATGTTCTCTGAGCAGATCAGGACCCTTGGCTGTTTTTATGGGTGTTTTGTTTTTCAAGCCAGAAACAGTGTGTGAAAACTTCTGGGGATTTCCCAAGCGGCATTCGTCAGGTGGCCAGGCTTCCTCTGACGTTGTCTGTGAGTGATGGGGTGCAGTGAGAGGGTCATGCACAAGGCTGGCCAAGGGCACTTTCAGCATGATTTCGGGAAATGGGAGAACTAATATAATGTCAGAGTGTTCAGACAAACAAGAGCTTTCTGAATAGTGTCTGGCACATGTTGGATGGACATTCAAGAAGTAGTTCTTGAATGTAACATTGGGCGATTAAGTGAGCAGACTACCAGTATTTGTATTAAAGGGGAGCACATGTGATTTCAGCAGGGATGACCAGTTGTCCCAGTTTGCTCAGGAGTAAGAAGTTTCTGAGGGTGTACATAGTACTTTGAGTGTTGAAATCAATAAAATTTTGGGCAAACTGGGATGAGTTTGTTGCTTCAATTCAAACACAGGTGTATCTGAATCTGAAACATGACTTTCATCATCATATAAAACCCCATCTTCCAGGAGGCTTGAATTTAATAAGGGAAACTTGTCACAGGAACAGATTTTATTGTATAGATGGAAATGATGTGATTTGTTGAATAAAGGAGTTAGCAGCTCAGTCTATCTTAGACCTCTCATTGACATCCTCTCCTTATTACTAAGTCCAATCTGAGTTTCATTGAGATAACACTGTAGTGACCCAAGCACAGACATTGAATTACCCTTGCTAGTGAATGGTTTTGGAACAGGCATGTGACATAATTTTAGACAGTGGAATATGAAAGATCTGATAGGTAGATTCCTACAAAGATTTCCTTGTTCTTAAGAAGGAATAAAAAACAACAGAAGATCTTATGACCCACTGTTGATATCAACAAGCGACCCTCAGAACTGCAGTAGATGTTTTAAATTTACCAGAGGAAGTTACTCTAAGTTGGATGATGGGGAAGACAGGATGAACCTGAGTCTTTAATGACACTGTTGAGCCATTAACTGACCCTGTAGCCATTTAACTTCAGAATGTATAAGATTGTAGCTGTCTTTATTATAAATTTATTTGACTTTCTCTTACGTAGTCAATAATATAGTAGTGGGTATGTTGAAAACCTTCTCTGACTTCAGAAAAAGGAATGACATCCACCAGATGAGGTGACAGAGGGATGCTTATGATGGCATGAAAGAAGACAAAATCAAAGGACAAAATATGGAGGAAAGTGAGGAGTCCAAGTTGCGTCAGTCAGATTTATGATTGTCATTAATAGAACAGCATCAGGAAATATACTGAAGGAACAGAACATGACAAAAGCTTTGAGTTCCAGGCTCAATAAACTAGACTATCCCTATAGGAAACAGAGAATCCTTGCTATAGCTTGGATATGAAATGTCCTTCCAACGCTCATGTGTTAAAGGCTTGGCTGTGAGACAATGAGCCATTGGGACGTGATTGCATCGCAAAGGCTATGACATCATCAGTGAATCACTCTCTTTAATTGGTGGAATCATAAGAAGATGTCAGAAAGTTAGGAGATGAGACACATTTGAATGAAAGAGGTATCTTTGAAGGATCTATGCTGTCCCCAGTCCCTCTATCTTTCTCTCTGATTCCTGGATGTGCACCTCTGCTCTTCAATGTCCTCTCTGTCTTTAGGTTATACTCATCACATATGAAAGCAGAGTACCATGGATTAAAGACTTGGAAGCTGTGAGATAAATAAACCTCTCTTTTTAAGTTGTTAGGCATTTTGTTAAAACAATGAAGACTGATTTACATAGAAATGCAAATGAATTTGAATAATTTGAAGTTTAGAGCAGTAGTTATCAACTCCAGAAATCTGCTAGAATAACCTACAGAATATGTTGATGTGTGGCTGGTAGGATGGAAGCAATGTAGAGTGGCCTAGAAATATTTTTTAATCTTTCCATTAAGCTACTTGGTAGTTCTGAAGTATAGCCGTGTTTGTGAAGAAAAGAAGAGCTACTAAAGTTTGGAATACTTTTGTCTTATTTATATGCAAAATATCTCAGCATGTCAATCTAGAAGAAATACTTGAGATTTTTTTTTTCTAATCAAATGCACTCATTTTTGACTTCTTGTTCCATCTACCTCTAAAACAATACAAAGATGGTGGAAACTCTATGGGACATATGTACCAGCTACTACTATTCACCAGTACTATCACTATGAGTAATGTTGAAAAGAAAACGTACAGAAGTTGAGCGACTTTCCCAAAGCCATCCTGTACACTAGCTTTAGATCTGGGACTGGAAATAAGGTTTAAGCATTGCTTGTCTAGCATTCCTTCCATTACATTAGGCTGCAGATACTTCAGTAACATATATCTCTGAAAAAAAAATTTCTACCGTTATATTCTGTGAAGAATGTGCATTAAATTTCTTCCCATACTTTGTCCTCCTAGCTGTAGTCTTTCTGGACAGCTGACTGTTACATGATTCATTAAATATCTCCCATACAGTGCTCCTCAAACATGAGTATGAATCATAGTCTCTTGAATGTGTGTTAAAACATAGATTTCTGGGTCACTCCAGAATTTCTGACCCAAGTCCAGTGTGGTAATTTAGATGATCATATTTATAGAACATTTTCATATGAAATCTAGGCTATTGAACAAGGAAAAATATTTTCAGAACTACTGTACAAGTTCAAATCCAGATGGGCTACTTTTGCCTTTGAAGAATCATTTTTTTTTTCAGATAAAACTGGTTTGAAGCCTGGATCTGACACTTCCTAATTGTGTAACATGAGCATAATTCCCTCTGTGATTTGAGTCTATTCTTAGAGAAAGAGACTGATAATACATACCTAGAATACTTTCTAAGGTCAATGCAATGTGTTTAGTTTCCACTAAATATCCATTTGCCAACCCTTCTTCCCTTGGTTGACTTTCTGTTGAGGATCCTCATTTCTCTTGAAGAGAGATGTTTCCTGGCTCCAGCAGGAGATTTGTAGCTGGCTTTCCTTCAAAAAGCTTGAGTTTACACCTCTTCCACCAAAATACTAAAACACATATGGAGCCTATTTCTAGGAAGGGTTATGCAAATCACTTTCAAAGGGGGAAATATGATAGGCAAATCATGTCAATATTATCCTCAAAGCAGTGTTTTGGAGCTAAAACCTATCCCATATGTTCTGCTTCACTTGCTCTGGCATTTTTAGCAGTTTAACCACAGCAGCTGCTCCTGCTCACTAATTGCCTGCAACATTAAACAATGAATGCACCCAGTTCCCAGACTTTTCCTGTATCAACACAGAGCTCCCAGACATTTGCATGTTTCTCCAGGTCATTCCATTCCCATTGTGCTGAACACCACCAATGTGACTTAGCAGAAGATGGTATGTGAATGGCCAAGGTGACCTTTGGCACCAGCCATGGTGAAACCAGAGAAGTAACAGATGGGCCTCTAGATCCCAAGACAAACTGGTCCCAGACACAATCTTTCTATGACTCAAAGAAACTTGACTGTCTCCAGCACCACCCATGGTTGACATGTAATTTTCCATGTGACTTTGTTGAGAATTTCATTAGAAACATTGAACAGTTATACATCTTGCTGTGAAAACAAGAAATTTGAAATTTATAGTTGTTTTTTTTTCTAATTCTGTGATCAACTAAGTTTCCAGTTCCTGTCAATGTTTCCACTTCAATTCTTGCCATAGTTCTTTCAGCCTTCTGTGCTTCTATGGACATGGACTCATGTCACCATCATTTCTAACTAGGTTAGCTTCAATAACTTGACTAATGATATTCCCAAACTTCTGTTTAACCCTACCCCATCTATGCCTAATCCAAAGTGGAATTGTCTGATGCCGAGTGTGACATGTAAAATCTTAAGTGTCTTTCCAGTGACACACCACTATTCCAAAAACCTAAGACTAACCTCTTCATCCTGCTTGACTCTAAATATGCATTTTCCAGTATGTCACCTATTTAGCCACATGGTACTATTTAAATTACATTTTTTTAACTAATAAGTTTTCTCATTTCTGTGAACAAATACTTGACAAGAAGCAAGTTAAGTGGGGGAGAAGATATGTATTTCAAATCACAGTTTAAGAAAGTGTTGTGGTAGAAATCATGTTGCATCACCTGCAGCCGGGAAGCAGTGAGAATATTCGTGCTCAGCAGGTTTTTGCTTTTCCTTTGTTGTTCAACTTAGGTTGCCCAACAATGAAATTATGTCACCTATGTTTAAGTGGCCCTTCAATCCTCAGTAACGTCTTTCTGGATATGTCTAGGGGTATGCGCTCTATGTGTTTTCAAAATCACTTGGTTAGACAAAGGAGATTAACCACTACAGTTAGATTAAATAGAATAAAAAGTTTGTGTGTATGTGCGTTTGTATGTGGATGAATATGTACTTACATACATATGCATGTAAAGGCCAGATGTCAGTCTTGGGTGTTGTTCTTCAAGAACTATTTTCCTTCTTATTTGAGAGGGGTCTCGAACATGGACCTATGGATCATGGATTATGCTTGGCAGCTGAGGAGCAACTTCAAGGATCTCCCTGTCTTTGTTGTCCCAGCATTGGGATTACAGCATATGCTACCACAATTTTCTGTTTTATTGGGTTCTAGGGATTGAATTCAGGTCTTCATACTTGTATAGAAGTACTTTACCAAAACAATGATATCATGAAACTTACAGGCAAATATATGGAACTAGAAAATATCATCCTGAGTGAGGTAATCCAGACTCAGAAGGACAAAGATGGTATATACTCACTCACAAGTGGATACTAGATGTAATGGCAAAGGATAACCAGACTACAACCCACAGCTCCAGAGAAGCTAGCTAACAAGGAGGACCCTAAGAGGGACACATAGATAGCCTAGCAAAGGAGAAATAGATGAGATCTACATGAGCAAACTGAGCGGGGGGGGGGGGGGGTAATGGAGGGCAAATAATGGGGGATGAGAACATAAGGAAATGTGAGGTTCAAGCTGGAACAGGGAAAAAGATACTATGATAAATGAAGACATCATGGGAATAGGAAGAGGCAGAGTGCCAGGAAAGTTCTCAGGAATCCACAAGGATGACCCCACCTTGGACTAGTAGCAATAGTCGAGAGGGTGCCTGGACTAGTCTACTCTGTGAATACCCTAACTATCATCATAGAGCCTTCATCCAGTTACTGATGGAAGCAGATGCAGGGATCCATGGCTGAGCACCAGGCTGAGCTCTGGGAATTCAATCAATGAGAAAGAGGAGGGATTCTGTAGGCAGGGGATGTTGAGATCATGATGAGAAAACGTGCGGAGATGACCAGCCATACTAGTGGAAACCCATGAACTGTGGACCAATAGCTATGGAGCCCCCATAGGACTGGATTAGGCCCTCTGGATACATGAGATAGTTGTTTAGCTTGAACTGTTTGGGGGGCCTCCAAGCAGGGGGATCAGGATCCATCCCTGGTCCATGGGCAGGCTTTTTGGAGCCCAGTGCCTAGGGTGTGACACCTTGCACAGCCTTGGTGAAGGGGAGAGGGGTTTGGACCTGCCTCAGCTGAGTGTGCCAGGCTCTGCTGACTCCCCATGAGAGACCTTGACCTGGGAAATGTGGCTATGGGGGATGGGTTGGGGGGAAGGCTGAGGGGTGGGAGGATGGAAGATGGGGAGGATCTGTGGTTGGTATGTAAAGTGAATCAAAAATTTCTTAATAAAAAAATAAAAGAAGAAGTACTTTACCAAGTGCTCTACTCTAAGCCCACAAATCAAATAAAATTTAAAATTCAACTTCTCAATCATACTAGCCACATTTTAAATACTCCTCAATTATATCTCATGTCCATTTCAAACAGTAAATACAGAATATTTCCTTAATCTCTGAAACTTCTACTGCATGACTGTGTTCTAAATATGAACTGATCAATAGTGTTTGATGTGTTGTTAGATGTGAAAGTTAACATTGTCAACCCGACATGATCTAAAATCATTTACAAGATGCACCTCTGTGCTTATCTGTAAGAGCTTATGGAGGTTAAGTTAATTGAGATCAGAAGATCCACTCTGTGGGACAAATAAGGGGAAAGGGACCCAAACATGAGCATTTATCTTTCTCTGCGTCTTGACTCTGGATGCAATGTGACTAGTTGCCCCAAACTCATGCCACCCTGACTTTTTTGCTATACACTTGCTTCAGGAACACCAAAAGTGACTTTCTTTCTATGATGTACTGTATCCTAGAGATGTAAGACAAAGCAACCCCTTTCTTTCTTACATTGCTTTTGTCAAGGTATTTTATCACATCAAAAGCAAAACAGCTAATATCCCATGGCCGGGTTATTGAAATGTAGTGACTGTGAATGCTGCTGTAGAGAACACAAACTAGATGAGAACATTCTACATAGTAGCAGATCCAATGAAACTGAACATAGTTATATGCTCTGAAGAACTCCTGCACAGATCCCAAAGGGAATGTGTCTTAGTTAGGGTTCCTATTACTGGGATGAAACACCATGACCAAAAAGCAAGTTGGGGAGGATAGTGTGTAATGGCTTACAATTCCAGGTCATAGTCCATCATTGGAGAAAGTCAGATCAGGAACTCAAGCAGGGCTGGAACCTGGAGGTAGGAGATGTTGCAGAGGCCATGGAGGGGAGCTTTTTACTGACTTACTTCCCATGGCTTGCTCATTCTGCTTTCTTACAGAACCCACGACCACCAGCACAGGGGTGGAACCATCCAGAGTGGACTGAGCCCTCCCTTATCAATCACTAATTAAGAAAATGCCGGAAACAACCTAGATGCCCCTCAACAGAAGAATGAATAAAGAAAATGTGGCACATATGCACAATGGAGTACTACTCAGCAGTAAAAAACATGAAATTTTCAGGCAAATAGATGAAACTAGAAAATATCATCCTGAGTGAGGTAACCCGGACTCAGAAGGACAAACCTGGCGTTTACTCACTCATAATTAGATACTAGATGTAAAGCAAAGGAACCAGACTACAACCCACAGCTCCAGAGAAGCTAGCTAACAAGGAGGACCCTAAGAGGGACACATAGATTGCCCAGCAAAGGATAAATAGATGATATCTACATGAGCAAACTGGGCATGAGAGGGGTAGTGGAGGGCAAGGAATGGGGGATGAGAACATAAGGAAATGGGAGGTTTGAGCTGGAACAGGGATAGAGTGGAAGAGCAAGGAAAGAGATATCATGATAAATGAAGATATCATGGGAATAGGGAGAAACAAGGTGCTAGTAAAGTTCCCAGGAATCCACAAGGATGACCCCACCGTAGACTACTAGCAATAGTCAAGAGGGTACTTGAACTGATCTACTCCGGTAACCAGATTAGTGAATACCCTAACTGTCATCATAGAGCCTTCATCCATTTACTGATGGAAGCACATGCAGAATTCCATGGCTGGGTGCCAGGCCAAGCTCCAGGAGTCCAATTGATGAGAAAGAGGAGGGATTATACAAGCAAGAGACATGGAGATCATGATGGGAAAACAAAGATGGCCAGCCAAATTAGTGGGAACCCATGAACTATGGACCAATAGCTATGGAGCCCCTATGGGACTGGACTAGGCCCTCTGGATACATGAGACAGTTGTTTAGCTTGAACTGTTTAGGGGCCCTCCAAGCAGGGGGATCAGGATCCATCCCTGGTATATGAGTGGGTTTTTAGGAGCCTAGTGCCTAAGATGTGACACCTTGTGCAGCCTTGGTGCAGGGGGGAGGGGCTTGGACTTGCCTCACCTGAATGTACCAGGTTCTGCTGACTCCCTATTGGAGACCTTGACTTGGAGGAGGTGGGAATGTGGGGAGTGGGGGGAAGATTGGGGAGGAAGTCTGGGGAGAGGGAAGAGGAAGGAGAGGGTATCTGTGGTTGGCATGTAAAATGAATAGAAAATTTCTTAATAATAATAATAATAAAGAAAATGCCTTACAGATGGATCTCATGGAGGCATTTTCCTCAATTGTTTACCTCCTTCAGATAGTTCTAGTTTGTATCCCAAGTTGATGTAAGACTAGCACATAATGAATACACTCAGATGTCTATGGCAGCATTATTTTATGATATTAAGGCATAGGAGGTAGTCTAAATAGTTGTGAACAGAAAATTAGATAAGAAAACATACAAGACAGGCATTTTAGGACTCAGGATAGAGATCATGGATAGAGTATTTGTCTCTTGTGTGTATGCCCCTCCAGGAGTTCAACCCCCAGCAATGGAAAAAGAAAATGATGCATATTGAAGAATCCAGGGAAGGAGTGGATTAGATACACAAAACCTATCCTAAAAACATACTGGCATATTTTTTAAAGCAGTTTTCTCAATAGCACAATAGTTTTAAAACTACTGATACATGAAAAGCTGTGGGCCAGTGAGATGCCTCAGTATACATAGGCACCTACCACTGTATTGCTTGAATTAAATTCCCAAAGCCCCCATAGCAACAAAAGAGAACCCACTCTTGCAAGTGCTACTCTCACCTTCACATCCCTGGCATGATATGCACACACACAATATACATACCCAAATTACACACAAGAGCACACAATAAATAAGAAAATAATTGTAAAAACAAAAAAAAAATTAGGTGAGTCTCATGGTGCTCAGTTAAGTCAAAGAAGCTAGAGTGTAAAGTGGTTGATCTTTGGGAAGTTCACAGAACATGAACACTAGTTTGTGGTATGATAAATCTGAACAGTGGTTGCCTGCCATTGGAAGATCCTGGGAAGCATTAGCAAGAAAGCCTTGTAAGGGTAGTGGAAATGTTCTGCGTTGTGATCAGGGTGTGCATTACATGTAAACATGTGTTTGTCAAACTCATTTAACTCCATTCTTCAGTCCTGTGCATTTTAATGTGTGTAAATCTACTTCAGTAGAATTAGTTTCTTTTAGGAAAATTTTAAAGGCAGGGTGATTATTTTCAGATAAGTTGTATATTGCCATGCATATATGCATATAAAACCCCAGTATGTGTTTTATAAAGATCTTTATTTAAATTTTTTGAGGAAATATTTATGTTTCACATCATGGAGCTAAATAATGTGGGTAATGCTTGTAGAAGAAGAAAATAAATGTTAAAAGGATTCTTAATCTGCATTGGAGGTGATTGGGCCATGACTGGGATGTGTGACCCACTTAATTCAACTGTAGTTGGAAGCAGTAAGACTGGGTGACTAAACTGTTTCACTCCCTGGCTTATTCTCCCTCTACCCATGGTCTATTCTTGGCTATGCAGGGGAGAATGACTCCACACAGTGCAAAGTGGAGTCTGGTGGAGAAAAATAGAGAAGACTGAAATATGGAGGGGCCATGGAGGGGCCAAGAGAAAGAGCAACATTGATATCTTCAGAGGTCTGGATGCAGCTTTGTCCTTGGAATTCTTAGTAGCAGCTATAAATGCATTTGATGTTTTTATTTACTTTACTCTTTCCTTAATTTAATCTGAGTTTGGTACCTGTCATTTACACTAAAAGTTTTACAAATATACTAGTATCCTACAATATTTGAATGGATCTTTGTTAAATGCTGGTTTTAACTTAAAAATATCTGTCTAGTCACAGAAATATTTAAAAATATTCAAAACTAGAGAGATTCCTATATTGAATACTTACCTTCACCCCATTTTAGTATGTCTTAGTCTCACTTCATCCCCTGTGTGCCCACTCCAACTCCTAATTTTAAGGTCTTGTGGACACTGTTGTATAGATTTAAAACAAGTCCTAAAGAATTTATCATTTCAAACATAAATGTTTGAATAGAAACCTCTGATGGGAATGTCATTCTGTATGCTGTGAATGTGTGTTGCTCTGATTTGGTTGATATATAAAATGCTGATTGGCCAGTAGCCAGGCAGGAAGTATAGTATAGGCAGAATAAGCAGAGAAGAGAATTCTGGGAACAAGAAGACTGAATCAGGAGTCGCCAGCTGACACAGAGAAAGCAAGATGTGAAGGCAGAACTGAGAAAAGTTACCAAGCCACATGGCTAAACACAAATAAGAATTATGGGTTAATTTAAGTGTAAGAGCTAGTCAATAGTTCGCCTGAGCTAATGGCCAAGCAGTTTTAATTAACATAAGCCTCTGTGTGTTTACTTGGGTCCAAGCAGTTGTAGGGCCATGGGAGCCAGACAGGACTGGAGAAAACTTCAGCTACAAACCTCTAAAGTCAAGAACTGTGTTTATAAGGAAAATATAACCACATTATCAAAATTACATCCCAGCAATAATAATCCCTTAGTGTTATTAAATATACAAACATAATTCCTATTTCTCACAAGTATTATTACTCCATATTTACAAAATTCATGACGTAAGCCTTCAGGGTTGTCCAATCCAGGATAACTATGTATGCAACCCAACACGAAATTGTATACCTAGTTAAAACATTCTGAGATTTTGTGTGTGTGTGTGTGTGTGTGTGTGTGTGTGTGTGTGTATGTGTGTGTGATTATTTTTAGAATTCAATTTTTGACACCAAAGCATGAACCTCACTGATGACAGTTTCTTGTCATAATGTCAAAAGGTTGAATCCGTGCTGTGGGATGTTCTGCATGCTGTGAATGTGTTGCTCTGATTGGTTGTTAAATAAAAAGCTGATTGGCTAGTAGCCAGGCAGGAAGTATATGTGGGGTAAACAGACAAGGAGAATGCTGAGAACAGGAAGGCTGAGTCAGGAGATGCCAGCCTGCCGTCCAGAGGGCAGCATGTAATGGCACACAGGTAAAGCCATGGAACACTTGGCAACGTATAGATTAACAAAATGGGCTGAGTTTAAGTGTAAGAGCTAGTCAATTGTAAGCCTGAGATAATGGCCAAGCAGTTTTAATTAATATAAGCTTCTGTGTGTTTATTTGGGTCTGAGCAGCTGCGGGACTGGAGGGTGAGAGAGATTTGTCCTGACTGCAGGCCAGGTGGGACACAGGAAAACTTCAGCTACAAATCTGAATGTAATGGCCCTTCATCTATTTGATGTCCAAGTTGTCATTTCATTTCATGTGTCTGTGTGAAGCAGAGAGGGATTATGTGTTGTTTATGTGTGAGCTATGTGTATGTGTGTTTGTGTGTTGCCTATTGTGTATGTAGCATGTTTAATGTGTGTGTGTGTGTGTGTGTGTGTAATATGTGCTGTTTTTGAATGATATTTGTATGCTTTGTGTGTGTATATGTTATGTAAGATGTGTGAATGGTATGTGGTATGTATCATGTGTGTGATGTAGCTATCCATTTTGAGGTTTCTCACCAACCTCTCCCATAAAGATTGAAAAGCTAACCAGCACATGTGCATATAAATGGGGATGGGAGAAAAGTAGACTAAGCCTAGGGAAGACATCAGGTTTATAGAGAAAAAGTAGAAAAGTATAGAGTAAATAGAAGGGATGAATGGTAGGGGCAAGTAGGAAGTTTTGGCTGAAGGTTGAATGAAAAGTGAGAGGTAAGAAAATCCAGTCATCTAAAGGCCCTACCTTTCAGAATACTAAAAACAAGAGGCAAGCCAGATCATCCTTATTCTTTGTGAAAGGCTATGGGAAGTAAAACAGAAAAGGAAAAAGAAATAGGGAGTAAAAATAAGAAAAGAGCAAAGAAAGAGAGAGAAACACATATATATAGAGAGAGACAGAGACAGAGAGAAGGGAGAAAGGAGAGATGGAGGGAGGAAAGAAGGGAAGAAGATGTGTTAGTGGTGCCGAACAGTACAGGACAGAATTAGTATGGTAAGTTGACCCCTAATATTAAATAAAAGGAGAATGAATGTCAAGGAGAAAGATAAGGATCTGTGTAACATTTAAATTTAGTCATACCTGGTGGATGTTTTCAGTGTCAACCCTCTGAACATTATTTCCCCAAGTCCCAGATGATCATCATTCCCTTGAGAAGTCTGTTGGACAGCTGGGTCATAGACGTCAGTCCTGTCATGGGGGGCACAGTTTCTTTCACAGGTTAGGGAAAATCTGTGAGCCACACCTCTGGGAAGTTAGCATGCAAAGTCTGGTCACATTCCAGCAGAGTCCTCCCCAGTTTTGCACATGCTGCTTGTAATTTCTCTTCATTTCCTTAAGGACTCTGGCTCCAACCAACATTTTGCTTCACCACACACTGCATGGGATTCTGATGTAAAGCTTTCCCATAAAGTACAGAGGTATTCTGCTGGCCAGGCTCCAGAGATGTGAGCCCTGGTACAGTTGGTCTGACTTTCTTTCTTTTTTTTTTTTTTTAAACTTGGAAATATAAATATGATTGATACAGGGTTTCTTTGTGTAGCTTTGCGCCTTTCCTGGAGCTCGCTTGGTAGCCCAGGCTGGCCTCGAACTCACAGAGATCTGCCTGGCTCTGCCTCCCGAGTGGTGGGATTAAAGGCGTGTGCCACCAACGCCCGGCCCCTCACCACACTCTTAAAGAAAGTCAGACCGAGCCAGGCGTTGGTGGCGCACGCCTTTAATCCCACCACTCGGGAGGCAGAGCCAGGCAGATCTCTGTGAGTTCGAGGCCAGCCTGGGCTACCAAGTGAGCTCCAGGAAAGGCGCAAAGCTACACAGAGAAACCCTGTCTCGAAAAAAACAAAACAAAAAAAACAAACAAACAAACAAAAAAAGAGTGTGGTGAGGGAAGGTCTGGGGCTGCTAAGCCACTGATTCATCAGGGGTCATCTGAAATTGTCATCTCACCACTGCCCTGGCCGAATGATAAGATGGAAATAAGGAGTATTGTAAGAAAAATTATTTCATAATTTCTCACCATTTACAATCCAAATGTATGTATTTTTTTATTTTCATCTACTGAACATTATTTATTTCTATCTACTTACTTGTTTTATTCACTTATAATACATAATATTGCTAGAGTGGCAAAAGGCAACATTTAAACAATAATATATAATGCTATTTCTATCAATGTATATGTTGAGAGCAAACATTTTTTGTCAGTGGCATATATTTTCACTGGTTGTGTTTTCTAGTCAATTAAGATATTTCCCCAGCCTTGATGTGAGAGTTTGTGCCTGGTCTTATTGTATCTTGTTGTGCCATGTTTGGTTGATGTCCCTGGGAGGCCTACTCTTTTCTGGAGGTGGGGGATGGAAAGGGGAGTAGATCTGAGGAAGAGGGGATGTTGTGGGGGAGACTGGGAGAAGTGGAATGAGGTGAAACTCTGGTCCAGATGTATTGTATGAGAGAAGAAGAATAATTTTTTGAAAGATGTTTTCCATGTTTGTAGCTGGAGTTTTCTCTGGCTTTGCCCAGCCCCACCAACCCCACAGTCGCTTATAAAATAATCACTCAGAAGCTTAGTTTAATTAAAACTGCTCAGCCATGAGCTCAGGCCTATCACTGACTAGCTCTTACATTTAAACTCAGCCCATTTCTGTTAATCTATATGTTGCCATGTGTTCTGTGGCTTTACCTGTGTGCTTTTACATGCTGCTCCCTCGATGGCGGACTGGCGTCTACTGACTCAGCCTTCCTCTCCTAGAATTCTCCTTCTCTGCTTATCCCACCTGTACTTCCTGCCTGGCTATTGGCCAATCAGCATTTTATTTATCAACCAATCAGAGCAACACATTCACAGCATACAGAGCAACATCACCCATAATTTCCCCTTTTCTTTCTTTATAAAGAGTGTGCTGGTGCTTAGTAATTGAGTTCCTGCTTGACAGGGCTACCCACGTTGTCTCTGGGTATCTGCAGGCTGGATGACGGGCCAGTGGTGCACTACCCCTCCTCGGTCAAGGTCAACTGCAGGCGGTGGGCCTAATTTTTCAGTGGGGTCAGGGGAATCCCACAGATGTTGTCTAAGTCACCAGTAATATGCAATTCAATCATTCATTGCATTTTGCTTTTCATTTTTAGTGGCTTGTCATTGTTTATTTTTTATTTAGAATGATGTGAAGTGATTGTATTTGTTAAAGACAAATTCATTGAGGAAAACCTAGAATTTCTTTGTAGCCTTCTAGGTAGGGGTTATCTAATCAGCTTATGTACATATTAATACCTGATATTTTCTCAGGAAGACACACTTTCATACCCACTTTCAGTTTGGCCATCACGTCCAATGTCTACTGTGTAGTGACGATTGGGGGGTCATATGCATCTTATTGCAATAGTTTGGGAGAGAATCAAACATAACAGAAAGTATGACCTGCATCAAGAGAACTGATTTTGTCCTCTCTTCTATTCACACACATATGCAACATAGATTGTAGATAGGAGATATTACATGATGTACATGCAGCCCACCAGCCTTATTTCAAAAGTGAAAACTCCTTTCTTTGGAACGGTCCACTTTTCTGTACCTTCCTAAATTATTTAAATAGATGTGGGGGTTTAGGAAGAGCAAGCTTCCCTTACAAAAGACACACATTCAGTAACCAGTGGGAACGGGACTTACATGTTAAGAAATTTCCTTTGAAGACTAATATCTATAGCCATTAAGATTCACAGCAGAGTGTCTTTCCTCTTCGGAGTGGAGATATTTTTGAGGAAGAAGGTATTGGGTTTTACTAATGGAAATGGCTTTGTGTGTACATGGAACTGACTTTGTGGACATTAAAGGTTATTTGACACACACTGATCTTTTAGTGGTAAGAACTGGGGAATAGCAATTTCTTTCTTATATCTTTGATCTCCTCTCAAATCCCATGGAGTTGTATTATGGTTGCAGAATGTTAGGAAGCAGCAATTTGAAAACCCTAAAAATGTAGCTGCAAAAGTAATTTGAACATTGGTAATCCTCATCACCTGAACTCTGGGTTTAGAACTATCGAGGGAGTTGTCAAATCTCAGACTGCATCATATTGCTGACCGGTGTGAATATTCAAGTTACCTTGAATAACTACATTTTTAATATAAGAGAGCAGCTGAGAGTATCTGCTGCCCTTTTATTTAAGATATATATGTGCATGCATATAAGCAAACATGTGCACCTGTATGTACTCATACTCTTATCTCATCAAAACACATTTCTTTCTGAGGAAAGACATAACATTTTTTAAACAAGAGGGCTTTTAATCAGTTCAAATGTGTACCTGGTCTCTAAACGTCTCTCATTATCATCCATTTTCATACCCATTTACACTCTGGGATTTGTGGTCAGTTTGATTTTATGAACATGGCAGGGCAGGGAGCCATCATATACTTTTGCTACAATAGCTGTGAGGAGACTTGTGGTGATGTGAATGAGACTTGTTGCCCAATAGGTTCATGTATTTGAACAATTGGTCCCTGGTTAGTGATGATCTTCAGGGAGGATATGGTATCTGTAGAAGGTGCAGTCTTGCTGAAGGAAGCATGTCACTGAGGGCTGAGCTTTCAGGGTTTATAGCTTCACATCATTTCATATTCTCCATCTCTGCTTCTTGCATATGGATAAAAATGTGACCATCCATCTTCCTGTTCCTGCCAGCACGTCACACCTTCCCTACCACTATGTACTTGAGCTCTTTGGAAACAGAAGCTAAAATAAACTTTTGAAGTTGCTTTTGGTCGTGGTATTTTTTATCATAGTGACAGAAAAGTAACTAATACAAGACTGAAAGTCCATAAAAGGGACAAAGAAACAGATTAAGACTCTTATCTGATTTCGCTGTCTTCCTATTCTCCATAAACAATAGTTGACAGGCTTTTCTATCTTCCTATTATAAGTTTTTGATAAAGGGTCTCACGTTGCCCAGGCTGGCCTCAAACTCACTGTGTAGCCAGGGATGACTTTGGATTTCTGATACTCTTGCCTGCATTTCCTGAGTGCTGAGATTAAAGGCTGTGCACCACCATGCATGGCCATAACACAAAATTTAATTCACAGATATTGTTCACAACCAACATATACATGCTATATCATTGTGAGTCCCAGCTCTATATTTTTTCCCACTGGAGTTTTTCATCTTTTATAAGTTTGAACAATAAAACATGATCTATATGTATAAAAATGGACGTTACTTGGAGACAATGGAATGACATACAGATAATCATTTTTTTTTATTAATGATTGATGTTATTGCATTTAAGAGCTTTTAAATAAATTGTGTGTGTGTGTGTGTGTGTGTGTGTGTGTGTGTGTGTGTGTGTGTGTGTGT
>CABHPR010116600.1:22900-35943 GCA_902168415.1 Peromyscus melanophrys
AAAAAAAAAAAAAAAAAAAAAAAGAACAATTCAGAGCTGTAAATAATGTCTCCTCCTCTCTGGGTTCATTGTCTTTCTATTTCAGTCTTTGAATCAAACATATCCTGTCCTCACATATTTCTGACTATTAAACCAGCAGTAAAAATATACAACCAATTCAGTAACATTGGAAAGACTGGTGAGACAGGCAATGAGGAGGATATATTCACTGATTCAAAATATGTATCATAATACCACAAGTTTTAAAAAGGAAAGAAGCATAGTCCTGTAAACTCCTAAAATTGACAGCATAGCAGTACTAAACAGTGATCAATTGGTACGTGCTGAGCACTGTTGGTCACCTTTACCTGCATTTATTCATTGCATCTTCACAGGTGCTCAGGATGTAAACACCTGTGAAAAGTATTTGTCCTTGAACAGACTCCTAACAATGACGAGTCACAGACAGCCTCAGCTCCAGACCCCATGGTGTCACCATTAGCTTATGGATCCAAGTCACAACCTTAGCATCCAAGCTACTGTTTACTAAGCTTTATTTTCAAGTGGTGGTTTTATCTCAGTGCAATGAGCTTGGCATACTTTCATTTGTATTTTCACATTTTGTAGTGGTACTTTATACATACTCAAGGGCGTGATTACAGAATCGTCATCCTATGTTCATGATGGTGAAGAATAACAATAAATCAAATTCACAGTGTGTGAACAGCCATAATCCTGTGACATCTGGATGAAAATAAACCCATGTGTCACACAGTGCCAGTGAACAGAGGCCGTTAATTTAGTCACAGAGTCAGTGGGAAACAACTATCAACACAAGAGACAAAACTTCTAAAACAAAGTTCACAGAATGTTTGCTTTTATGAGTGAGCTGAGTTTAAATCTATATGCAGCCCTCATCAAATGTTAGATTATTTTCTTTCATACCTTCCCCCTATGTCAAGTTCATGGGACATGGTGCACTTTCAGTTTTCTCTGAGTTTTTAAATGAGGCATGTAAATAACATGTGGAAATAGTGACTGTTTTTGCTATTGCTGGTGTTAATGTTCTGCTGTCCTCTCCCAAATTTCCCAGAAGGAGGACAATAAGAGCATTACACATTTGAACAAACTGCAACCTGTTCATGTTGGGAACAGTACCTGACACACAGTGAATGAGCGCCAAACGTCATGTGGTCACACCTCTTTGTAATGGAGGGCAAGGGAACAGAGTCAGCTTCCATAGAACCCTCACAGGAAATACAGGAGAGACTACCTGAGTTTAAGAAGTTTTTTTCTGGAGTCCTGACAAATGTTCTTAGGACAGCCTCAAAAAGAGCATCTATATGACTTCATCTGAGGGACCCAGATATCTCCAAGTACCCCGAGGTGGAGAAGCTTAGACTGGGCAAGGCAGAATCTTTAGCTTGGTTCCAGGAGCTTTCCTAAAGGAGGTGATGGACACTATCCACCACAGCTTTCAGAGTTAGATGGTCCAGCTGGAGGTACCCAGCTAAGTGAAAGCAATTTTCCATTTTAAGTAGTCTCTATTTTTATAGAGATACTTTTAGTTCAGGGAATTCTCTGTGTGGTAGATTTTTATTACATAGTTTTATACATCCTGTTAATAAAACAGTTGAAGTCCTGAGCCAGAGTCACAGCTGCATCTCAGATGGAGAGTTTGAGCAGATGGCTGTATTTCACTTGCCCAGCACTCATTTCTGTGACTGGGTTTTCATTCATCATTCGATATCCACTCAGCAAGAGCCTACTATGTGTTTGGGTTCTATGCCTTCTTCTACACTGTCTTCTGGTATCCTCATTCCCTACATTGTAAACATATGAAGAAAAAAAGTAAAAACTTTTTGGTGGCCTCTCTTTAGAATTCTTGCTTTTCCTAGCAAGAACTAACACTGCAAACTACTCAAAACATAAATAAATGAGTAGAATTAGGTTATAAAGACACCTAGCCAAAGGGCCACTCCACAGGTAGTGGACTCAGCTTAAGGCTTGCTAAAATGATAGCCAGAATAATTATCCCTTTTGTGAGATAGCTTTACATCTCAGAATTCCTACCCATTGGTAGAGTCTCTTACTGAGTGTAGTTATCATCATAAATTGGTCTGCTTTGCCAAATTGCACAGAGGACCATAACTTGCCCTTTCTTCTGTCTTTTCTAAGTGTGCTTCCCTCAACATAAAGAGTTTTTTTTTCCTTCTCTTCCTTATTCTCCCTTTCTGGGCACCTGTTGAGAGAGTTACAGCTTGCTTGCCCTGGTTTTTTTCCTTTTGAGCTCTAAATAAACTTAGGCTTTGCTTGACTTTAAAAAAATGTTATGGATATGTCTTTCCAAAAAGGTTCTCATGTGTATGCTTAGACTTCTATGTCTGGATGCACTTTCTTCCCCAGTATTCACACTAAAGATGCTTGGTTGCACCCATACTTGGCCGGCACATATTTTTGCTTCTGACCTGTTTTTTTCCTTGACCTGCCTGAGCAGAGCTTACAGAACTCCAAAGTCTTCCTTGGCTAACCCTTCTTCCATCAAACAAGGCTTGTGGGATTTTCTAAGATGTTCTAAGGAAAATTCAGTTTTAAATGAGCCTTTATGCTGATGTGGTAAAGTTGTGACAACTATTTTATTTTTGCCAATTAAGAGCTACATTGAAAGCACACTCATTAGATTACATTTAATTCCACAACATTTAACTGTATGTCCCTATAGGTAAGATGTGGCTCTCTTCATACAGAGGCATCATCATTATCTTTATAATTTTTGTTTGGTAAATATCTGTATGTTCAAATACTACTTCGTGATGAGGACTTCTACTTGAAAATATAAAAAACCAATTAAATCCTATTTTTGATCTTTTCCTGTATTATTTAAATAGAGTATTATAAAGATTTTAGTATTTTAATTAAAGACAGATTATAATATTATTTAAAGGAAGCCTAAGATGTATACCTACATAGAGACCAACATCTAACCTACCACTTAGAAAGCCTAGGAGCCTCAGGCTTCCTCATTTTTCCTTTTACTATGTTCTCTATTTGATAACTATGAGATCGGAGATTTATTGCTGGAGGAAGCTGCCCATGAAAGTCACTGCCCAGGCCAACAGTGACAATAAGAGCAGAACCAGAAACAAGTCTGTCTTCCAGCTCTACAGTGATAGTCAAGATGTATGCCATCTTGCCCGCCACAGTGATTGTCAACCATATTTGACTAGCAGTTCCATACACATCTTCCCCAAGCTTGCCTACATTAACATAGTTCAGCATCTCCTTACTTTTCCCCTGGTCTCCAGTTAGATATCTCCACCTTGCTCTTCCATAAACTGCTAGCTACAGTCCTTTAATGTTTTTCCAAAACATAGAAAACAATGTCAAAGGGTCTTATTAGCAAACTCAGGTTCTCTGTGGTCTACCTTCATTTTCTTCTGCTGCTACTTTTTCAGCAAGTGACTTCCAATGCAAGTAAAATTCCATTATCACTGGCACATGAGGGGCAAACATGAATCCTGAAGAGCCTGTGTGTACAGTTTGTGCAATGAGTGGCTCATGGCCTTTGCACCAAATGTCTGATTGCAGTGGTTGACAAACTGTCTTCCTGTAAAACAGACTATTTGTATACACTGAGATCTTGTACAATCTCTCTTAATTTTTGTGTTCCTTGGTTTCTTCACACATGAGATGAGCATAAAAAATTACTCCTGCTTCAACAGATTTAAATACAGGGTTTCACATCACAATTCAATTCAGTGGTGGTATGAAGGGAACACAGTTGACCTTAATTGCATTTTAGAGTTCTGATATCTATACATGTAGAGATATAAAACATGGACTAGATATGACCTGGAAAGAACTGGCCACAGAATGAATGAATATGTGATTGAAGATTTCATATTTACAAATAAAGGGAAGAATGAAACCACTGGTCTTTGGGAAACTGATTGAGGGGAAAAAAGAGTTCAAAGGGCTTTCATTTGTGGCTTTCTGTGATGGTCTCTGGCTGCAGCTACTACTGCTGCTGCTGCTGCTGCTAACAGCTGTTTTGATGAATGGTAGCTATTTAGAATGCAGCTAGTAATTACACTGACTTAGAACAGAGGCAGCAGTAGGTTCACCTCTAGGGTCCATTGCCTCACCAGCCATGGGTAGTTGGCTGAGTTTACAGTACCAAGTCGAATTTCCCTCTATTGAGCATACCCTAAGTTCAACTAAGAGACCAGTACAGAAATCTATATCTGGTCAAATGTAGAAAACAATTGACTTTCTTTGCTTGTCCCCAGTCAATATGTATCCATATGACATGTATAACTAAAGGCCAGGAAACATTGTGGAAGGAGGGGTGGAAAGATGATCAGAACCAGAGGACCAGGTTGTTTGTTAACATATAGGGTCTTCTTACCAAAAATTTTTTAAAAGGGGAAAATAAAATAAAAGACACAAAGTTTAGAGGGTAGGAAGAGGGAGATAGATCTGAGAAGAACTGGGGGAAGGAGTTGGGGTGAATGTGACCAAATACGCTGTTTGGAATTCTCAAAGAATTAAAATCTCAGTGTAATTCCTGATTGTATTCTAGTTATTCTTAGACCAGCAGGTAAGTGTAGCTCTTACTGCTCATCACAGAGAGCCACAGCTGAAAGCCTTCTCAACTGTTTCTCCCTCCATCAGTTTCCACAAAGACCAGTGGTTTCAGGGTCCCCTTTACTCATAAATATAAATTCTACAAAGACCAGTGGTTTCAGTATTCCCTTTATTCATAAATATAAATTCTACAGTCATTCTCAGTTTTTTTTCTTGTTTCTTGTTTTTGTAAGGCAAGGTCTGTCTCTGTAGGCCTAGCTGTCTGTCTTGTAGCTGCCTATGTAGACCAGGATGGCCTTGAACTTACAGAGATCTTCCTGCCTCGGCCTGCTGGGTGCTGAGATTAAAAGTGTGTACCACCATGCCCATCTTCTTATTTTCAAAAGGCTATTCATATTTTAAGCCTGTTTTGTTAAACTGCAAGTGAGAAGATTTGGATTAAGAATGATAGCTCTTTTGTATCTTGTTTCCAAATAATTCTGATCCTAAAACACAGTAACCTTCCTTTAAAATTATCTTTTATTTATCAAAATCATACTTTAAGTTTCCAGCACAAATAAATAACTTGCCATGTAAAAGCCATGCTTTAAAGTTGTGGTAGCTGACCAGAGACAAAGCCTGCTGAGGATGGGCTCCAGCTCTGTGGAGGGAGCATTTATGACCTGTCAGTGTCTGATGAAGTTTTCAGTTAGTACATGCATGGTAACCACAGCTTCAGAAAGGTCATTAATGATGCCAACTAACTATATAATGGGTGAATTCCATGGAACCTAAAATGGTGTGTGTATTTGATTGTCAATGAAACTAAACAAGGAATATTCATATTCTATGTGAATTTACAGTCATTGAGTATCAATGAAGTAATTCTGTCCAGATCAGAGAGAAATGAAATAATTTATCATTCTGTTTTCCTCTTCTTCTCAGTAAGAGCTTCATGTTGAAGACAGGTCTGCATAGAAATGTTTGGAGAAACACTCATTAGCTAGGATTAAAACATTTGGCATGGATCCACTGCAGACATTACAGTAATTGGTCTGTAGCCATTCACTACTATCTCTGTAGCTTTGGTCTTTTTAACACTTTCAGTATGGTTTTATATAGCAAGGTTTTCGAAATTGAATGTCTTTGGTACGTACAAGCTTTATTGAAAGACATATTCATCCTTTCAGGTCTAGTGTTGTTTACAAGCATAACTGCACTCCTACAGATTTCTGAGAGGGACAATTCATACAATTTAAATTACAGTATATTTTGTTATGATTTTATACAGGCAGACCTTTGCTTATAGAAAGGATAAATAAAGTTTTATAGTCTTCAATGCCATATAATTTATATTGGTAAAGTTAATTTTAGAAAGTCAGTGCTACAGGGAGATTATAGATAATTCATCTATAAAGTATATAACTCTCCAATACCACCTTTCTTTAATGAATTGTAGGGAGTTTAACGGTAAAAATACAGCAGTATGTTAACCCTAGTAAATCAATGACTGTATATCACCTCTAAATTAATTTTAAATTTAACAATATAATTTTTCATAAGCCGTGGCTTATTTACTTCTTGCACAAACACTGAGCACCGGAGGAGATATGGTACCCAGCCCAGGCAGGTAAGTTGTTATGTAGGCTTATCCTGTAAATACAGAATATAAGAAAATGTCTGAGGAAAAAGAGTTAAATCATTCATCCGTGATGCTTGAGGGTGATCTCTCTCTGGCAAGAACACAGTTGTCCTTTTTAGAGGGTAAGAGTTTCAGCACTGGGATAGAAGATTCCCATTCCTACTCATCTCCCTGACCAGTTGTGAACAGGGCTGTCCAGCAGCTCTCGTGATACTTAATTTCCCCCATTGTTGTTAGTGATGTTCTGATCTCTGGGATTTCCTACAGCTCCTTAAACAGAAAGACTGTCTATCTAAATGAAAACAAAACAAAACAAAATAAAACATCCAACAACAGCAGACAAACAACAACAACAAAAACCAAAACCACAAGGATGCTATAGCAAATATGCAAGAAATATGAATGGCATTCTCACTGTGTACTTGGGGAAATGGTGTAAGAGAAATGAAAGCTGATGTCAGGTGACAACTGAAATTGGAACGTATTTTATGCACTATTGCCCCTTTTGGATGAGCTCTTATGAATGAGTGCTATCAAATATAACAGAAATGTTGGGTTTTGATGGCCCCATTCCTAAATAATAGATGCTGTCTTTGAAGTGCCCCTAACTCCTGACCTTTTCCTCTAAGACCTCTGTAAGCTTATATTGTCCACTGCCTGTGGCAATACTGTCCAGTCCACACAAACAGTCCCCTATTCATGCGACTCATTTGGCTGCATCACAGGAGAGGAACTAGCTTCAACTCTCCAGTACCACTGTGGATCTGCTAGGAAGGGACAGGAGGAGGAATAGTTTGCCAGCCAGCCAGCAGGCCTGTTCATACCCTCTTCACTTCCAACAGCAAATGTAGGACTGCAGCCAGCACAGATCACTGTCAATATTAAAAGCTTGTGCATCATGGCGAATCATTATATTTTTTCTGGTCTAAAAGAATTTGACATCTCTTAAATATTTCTTGCTTAATGATGGTAGAAGATTTATACGTGTGCCATTAACAACAAATATAATCAGACTGAAACTGAGCAACTAGTGATATACTTATAGGAAATGTATAGAACACCAAAGAATGCAGATGTTGATTATATACATGTGCTAAAGTATCCTTTAAGAAAAGAAGGCTGTATCATAAATAAAAGTATTTTTAAATGAAAGCACCGGTATAAAGAATCACTGCAGTTGCAAGTCTGGAAATATATGAATGAATAATTCCCATAGTTCTTTCTGTGATAATACGAACTTGATCTTTTTATTCTCATAAAAGAATGACAGAGTAAATGTGCCTTTTGTCATTTAAACACAAAGATTACACAAAAAATTATCAATTATATGTTCTGACCGTTTTCCGGCATTTAGAGTTCCAGTTGGTTTAACACTACTTATAGATGCAATTCAGGAAATGTATGTAGACCCTGATAGCCTTTAACAGGGCCTTTTTCATAGGCTCAGATATAAATAAAACAACTGGATGTCAAATAAATTGGATGAAAGAAAGGAGCTGAGTAAGAAATGGATTTTGTCAGTATAACCTATTTTTACACCAAGGCTGTTACACATCTTGCTCAATGATGCCAAATCCATTTTGGATTTGGGTGGTGAGAGATAAACATTTGTTCACATCTATAGTCCTCTGATAATAATCTAAGAGCAGCATGAACAGAGTGATGTCTATGGCTTCCCAGAAGTTGGTTTCACTTTTAAATGCTTTCAGGATCATTCTTAACTACAGTCAAAGACTATTGATAGCAGGGCTCACATAGAAAAATTGAAGGAGAAGTTTGGTATAGGATCATTTTTCATCCTCACATGTTAACCTGATTGAAAATTAACCTGTCACTGAGCAGAACTCACAATACCAAGGCCATTTGCTGCATGTGATCTTTTCAAATGAGCTTGCTGCATTTCGGATGAATATTCTGTCACACTCCAGAGAATCTGAGTCCCTGAAGATTTGTGTGAGTGCCTAGCTATTAGCAAACTATCGCCTCATGGATAAATTCATAAATGTTTGCTTTTGCATCAGATAATGGCTTACAAGCTAATTTTCTGTGGCTCCCCACCACACACACATACATCTCCCTTGAAAACAGCTAATAGAAGGAAAGATTTTGATTTCTGGCTCATAAAACCACAAACTCCCCGCCCCCCATTGTCTCCAAGTCACACTGCAGAATTTACAGTTTCATACACTCTGTAAATAGTATATATTCCTATTATGTATTAGAAAATTTAGTTTTATAGTATTATTTTATTGTAATATATGAATTACTGACATTTATCTTTACCTCATGTTTTAGAACATTGATGATGGAGCCGACCAACTCATTTTTAAACACAGCTATTTAGCATAACTATCATGACATCACCTTGCAGCCTAAAGTTTAAATCTCCCACTGTACCCATAACCATGTTTATTCCCTAGCTACCCCACAAAGCTATTTCCAACACATTCCATGTCAGGTTTCAAGGCCTCGCTGAAGACATTCTTTTAAAGGCTATTTCAAGATGATGTGTCAGTTGTGAGTCAAACACAACTAAAAAATGACTCAGAACAGTTAGTTCCAATGTCTCAAAACACTTTGTGATTCAGTGTTGACATTATTCTTTCCTCATAGTTTGCATTGTGAATTTATTTCTTATAGCCATAGAATTCTTATAAACTGTCACACCACCTCTGAAATAAGAATCTGTAGCTAAAACTTTTTAATTCCATCAAAAATATTTCCCCACTTTTCTATTACTTCCTTGAGAAGTTTGTGCTATGTATTTTTATCATATTTACTGCCCCCAACTTCTCCAAGATCCACATCTTTTTATATCAATCCAACTTTGTGTCCTCTAAAAAACAAAAATCAAAAAAAGAAACAAAAACAACCAAGCAACCAACCAACCAAACAAACAAACAAACAAAAAACCCAACAAAACTATCAAATAAAATCTGTGCTGCCTATGTACTCTTGAATGTGTGGCCTTCCACTGTGGTCTAGTTAACAGGAGAAACACCCTTAAAGAAAATCCCTTCCTCCTCTCCCAACAGCTAAGAATGGCCAATAATTCCTTGGCCAGTGGTGGGACCTTGTGCCCACCTTCTCCCCCATGCAGGGATTTGTTCTGGCTTGAGTTTACACAGGTTTTGTCCATATTGAGGAAACTACTGTTAGTTCATATGTGCACAAGCTCTGCTATGTCCAGAAAACAATGTTTCTCTTGTAGTCATTTGCTGCCTCTGGCTCTGAGAATCTTTCTGCCCTCTCTTCCTTTATGATCACTGAGCCTTGGGAAGAGACAATCTGATTAGGATGTCTCACTTAGGGTTGAACGTTCCATAATCGATTATTCTCTGTGCTTTGACCAGTTATGGGTCTCTGTACTATCACCATCCATTGTAAAAAGTAGCTCCTCTAATAATCCAGACCCCCCAAAAATTCCCATGTTTTCTCTCATTTATACATGTTAGTTTTAGATCCTTAGATATCCATGTTTTATGTGGACTGTCCATAAAGTTCAGGAAATTACGAGGCCGTCTGGAGGATTTCAAGGGACAGGAGGAAGAGCATGGTGGTAGAAATGCTTAAATGGAAGTTATGGAACATGAAGGGTTAAATGGAGTGGGGGGGGAATGGGAGGGTGGGGTAGAGGAGAGAATATGGAAAGAAATAACTGCTACTGAAGATCTTTTGAAAAAATTATATACATTTGGAGGGATGAAAGGAAAGAGAGAAATATTGTAATTAAAAACGCCATTTCAAAAATAAACAACAAAAAGTCAACTGCTTTTTTTTTTGGAAAGAAACTCTTCCTTTCTTTACCACCGCCTTCTGTCACAGATGCTGAAAGATTATCTCCTGATATCTCTCAAAGCATATCAGGAAAATTTTATCATAAATTCTTTTTAAAGTGGTTATATGTTTGGGGGAAATAATATATCTGAAACTATAAGTCCCTAAAATATGTACATACACATATATAAAAGGAGTGTAAATATAATGACCCTATAACAGGGCAACTGTGCCCCTACTGGACACTATAGGCTAACAAATAAAAGTCCAGGGCCAGGAATGGCTTACCACCTTTTAGAATTGTTGGCAAGTGAGGCCACTGAACATTAGAGGCTATTGCCAGTACTCCTGTTTATCCTCCAGAACCTCCAGATAATATAACACTACTGATGGAGACATCACATATTTGAGTCATAGAACATGAGAAATCAAGATGGCACTCATCTTGAAGCTTTTTTTCCTACTAGCTAGCTTTCATAGACCTGGAAAGTGCGACAAGAAGAGAAAAGCAGTCATCAATCTTAGCCAGTTGTGAACCCTGCAAGTTACAGCAATGACCAGTTGGGCAAGACATGACCCCTGGCGCGATGGTGGATTGGATTTTATTTAAGGCCTGTTCCTCAAGATGAAACCCATACATGCAGCCATTACTGGGGCAAAGAACCTGTGGCTTTTTCAACAAGTCATGTCCCCAGTGGAGAACCTACTACCATCACACCGCTAAATGGCAATAGTATTAGACAGACTTCTCATTGTTATATCCATAGATTAGTACGTCTGTTAACCATCAGAACTGTAGGGATATTGTTGTGTATTATATGTTGTGTGCATAAGAGACAAGCGGGAAAGAGGAGTGATTAAACCAGACACTAGAGCAAATGTCTTACTCTCTCTCTATTATATACACAGTTTCATAGTTCTAGCCATCTTTGATCAAGCATGCTTAAAAAATACTTGAAGAACAAATGTCTAGCCATGAGAACATGTGCTTATGCAATCATCCTTTATTTGGACAAATTCAATACTTTGAGTTAGATGAGACTCCAGAGATGACAGCAGCAAGTTTATTAGCACACTAGAGAGTCTATAAATCCAAATCATGCATGATGTATCCACCTTTAATTACTGGAATTTGGCTATCAGAGACTCATTCTTTTAATTGCTCTTTCAAATTACTCCACTTGATTTTTGCTTTGCTAATAGTTAAATGTCAAGACAAAAGGAGGTTATAAGTGAGAACAGCTATGCTTCATTTGTAAACATGTATAGTGTCATTCAGAACATTCAACATACATCACTTTCATGAATCTAGGTAACTAGTAACATTAAATTATAGGTAGTTTAAGTTATATAATGTCCTTAAACTTTTTTCTTTCAAATGATTACAATTATCCATACATTTATATCTAAACTTTTAATTTCAGAAATTTTCATGCTCCTAATGAAGCTTTCATTTGCTCTCTAGAAAAAATAAGGAGTCTATCAATGACAAAAGCCATCTTTCAACAGGCTCACACTTGAAGCTCTTTCTTCCTTTATCACTGCCTTCCATCACAGATGCTGAAAGATTATCTCCTGATATCTCTCAAAGCATATCAGGAAATTTTTATTATAAATTCTTTTAAAGAATCAATATTATATGTTTGGGGGAAATAATATATCTAAAACTATAAGCTGTTAATGTTGGTAAAATATGATCAAGTTATCATGTAATATATTTATTTAATAAATTTAAACAAAATGTTTTCTTTATTTAAAATTATACATTGCTTTAGGTATATTTAATATATCTGTTCACATTTTTCTTCTAATAATCATCAAATACTCATGCACAGTGGACATACAAAGAAAATTTTATAACATTTTCTTTTTTGTTATTTATATACCAATAATTTATATGTCATTGTCCCTCCATATAACACTACTTCCCAGTGGTTATATAAAGTAAGTTTTGTGACATTTTCTTTTTTTTCTTTTTTATACACCAATTAATTCATATGCCATTCTTCATCCATATCTGAAGGCAATGGCTCCAGAACCCCCTTCAGGTGCCAATGAGTCTTGTAACCATCATCTCCCTATATCTCTTGGACTTGGTTCTAGGACCCCCTTCAGATGCTAATTATTTATATGCCATCGTCCCTCTTTATCTCTAGGACAAGGATATAGAACCACTTCTAAAGCCTATGATTCATATGTTACCATCCATCTATATCTAGAGGAGATGGCTCCAGGATCCCCTTCAGATGCCAAACTGAAGATGCCTGAGTTCTTATACAATATTGTGTAATATTTACTTTCAGCTTGTATCTTCCTACATACTTGCAATTATCTCTAGCATACTTATAGTACGTAATACAAACTAAATGCTTTATAAGTAGTTGTTATACTATATCTGTATGGACTTTTGGTTTTGCATTGATATCTAACAATCTGTAGATTGACCAATAGTTAAAATTCTTTGGTACCATTAATTGAGTAACATCCACTTACCATTAATTCAGTGTCTCTTTTCTTTCTGTGGATGTGTTTGCTGTGTTCGTGGGAGACTAGGTTGTAGTACTGTTTAGTTATATTTTGTCTGTTAGACTAGTATTCCAAGCACCAGGTTCTATCTCTAATCTGCCCTTGTGTGTTGAGTACTGCCTTTGGCAGCAGTCTCTATCCAACTGCTAACCCACTCTGAGAATAGAGTAACAGGTGACTAAAAAGAGACTCTTGTTAAGTACTGAGTGGTTTAGGGGGTAAGGCGACTCTAATAGCACTGTGTATGCTAATATGTTAGTTAGTGTGGTTGTAATTGGAGAGGAAAAGAGTTTAGCAATCATGGTGAGAGTAGTGACAAATATTAGATAGTTAGAGGGGAAGCAGGAGAGAAATACGTATGTATGAGTGGGAATAATTGATGCAAAGGGGAAAAATGTCATGGATGTGTTGAGGTTTTATTTAGTAAACTAAAAGAAGTAGGTAAAAATATAGACTGACATATCATAAACCAGGTCAGCCTCTGATCTTTGGGAGATATAACAGTAAGTGGAAATGGTACAGAAAAAGAGAGAAGGAAGAAAAAGAAAAAAAA
>CABHPR010116601.1:7153-20322 GCA_902168415.1 Peromyscus melanophrys
CACACACACACACACACACACACACACACACACACACACACACACACGGGGTGGGAGAGGGAGAGAGAGGGAGAGAGAGAGAGAGAGAGAGAGAGAGAGAGAGAGAGAGAGAGAGAGAGAGAGAGAGAGAGAACTAAAACAGGAATCAGGAATTAAATTGAACTGAAAAACCGGCTGCATTCCTCTTAAAACCAAGCCACAGAGCCACAAAGGATTTCTTCAGAAGCCTTTTGGTCACAGGTAGGATACTGAGCCCATGGGATACAGTTGGACCTTCTCTGCAAGGAGGAACCACATTCATGACAAATGGGCTTCCCCACTGCTTCAAAGGCCCCAGCAACCTGGCCCAAGCTTCACTCACCTGTGTTCTGGGTTTTCTGAGATTGTGTCATTTAAGAAGCAAAAGCAGATGTGAGAGCTGCCCATGCTCTAAGCCTTTTCAGAGCTGTGGGGAGAGGCCTCTGTTATCTGGAGATGACACTCTCCACTCAGCTCCGCCCCGCATGCACATTAGTCACCTGTAATCACCTTCCCTCCAGAGTATCCAGGCTGGCATCTCAGGAAGACAGCCAGGGATCCAGTGCTGCTCTGCTGAAACTCTAGGAATCCCTGCTGAGCCACTTCACAGTCAGGAGCTCTGTGGGAGGCTGATCGCCAGGCAATGGAGGCTCTCCTGTCCTTTGACCCCTCTTATCCTTAAAGGATGGAGGGGACAAAAAGAACATGATGTAAAGTATTTAATGCGAGGGACAAATCAGTGACAAAGTTCAAAACTCTTGTGATCCAGCAGGAAGAGAGCAGAAGGTCAGCGCATGCTCTGATGTGAGAGCTATCTGCTTTTACTTCCAACCTTGGACTCCAAAGGCTTCTAAAGCTGTTATTCCATTGGCATTTTGGTTCATAACTGCTTCTTGGTTCATAACTGCTCCAGTGGCAGTGGTACAAAGCGGGGGTTGTCACAGCGCTTCACTGACATCACAAAATCCCCCCAAGCCAGCCAGCTCTGTCTCTGCCCTGCTGGGACGTCACCTTTCCTCCTCACCACTCTGCAGGATGCAGAGACATTTCCATGAGCAGACTCAGCCCTGCAGGACAGGGAACAACAGACAGCACTGTGGAGGCAGCCAGACACTCATCATAGATACCTACATGCCCGTGTGCCCGGGGCTTTATGGACAAAAGGCGGGAGGTGACAGGGTGCCACACACTGAGTGAGACAGCCTCAGCCTCTCGATTCCAAAATCCAAGCAAGGGTGACTTCACGAAGACAGAATTATCATAGAAAGGAGAGAAATGGATCATCATATTCAGACAAGGCCTGACCACATTTGTAATTGCAGGTTAATGGGGTAAGTGCACAAATACCCTTTCTGCTTGCTTAAGTAATAACAGGCACAATGGTTCCAGGGAGCTGGTAAAGGGGCTGAGGGCACAGGAGGAAGTGTGGGTTAAACTTGGATTCTGGAGTCTCTTGGGGAATAATCCTGATAGTTATTCATGTCCAGTGCTGGATCCTCAGACTGCAAGGAGTGCATGGAGTTCATTCCATCCACTAGCCAACTCAGACTAGACACAAACGTTAGATAGGTTCCTGCCTTCCCACCACTGGGAAGGTCCTGGCACCACATCAGTGCCACACACCATGTGATGAGATGGAATGAACCCATGCTTCTGCACTTCCTCCAGGAGATGCACTCCCATATGAAGATCTGGCTGCTCACTTAGTTTTGTGGAGCTGTCATCTCTTGTTTTTTAATATTTAGCATGCTTTGCATACCAAGCGCACAGCTCTTTGCACAGTCCCTTCTAGGTTCTGCTTTTCCATTATTAGCCATCTCTCTGTAGGCAACGCCAGTCTCTCAGTGTCTCCATATGAAAAATAAAAAGATAAGTATATACAAAGTCCCCTCCTCCATTGAGTTGTCATGGAAATTAACTACATCAACAGATTGGACCCATAGCATAGTATCTCATACATGTTTAGGAAACATTGTGGTCTTAGAGATGATTACAGAATATGGTAGTTAATTTTGTCAACTTGATTAGATTAAAAAATTCCTGTGGCGTTAATGAAGCACACCTTTGCTCATGTTGTAAAGATGTTTCTAGAAAGGTTTAGCTGAGGAAGGAGGGTCCACTCTGAATGTGGGTAGCATCATGCCATGGGCTAGAGTCTTGGGAACAAGGGGAAGACAAAGAGGAGAAGCCAAGCCTAGCACAGGCCTTCCGTTCATCTGTTTCTGTTTCCTGGTCAGTGCGAGGGACCAGACCATCCCTGCAGACACGCCTTCCCTCCATGATGAACTACATTCTTCGGAACTGTGGACGAGGACATAAACCCCCACCCCAAGTTGCTTTTTGTCACAGTAAGAAAATAGTAACTGACACCCAGTGTTTCTTGTGAATTGTTCTGACTCTTGAAGCAATGTTAGCAAGGCAGATGTCTTAGCTACTTTATCTATTGCCTTAATAAGACACCGTGGCCAGGGCAAACAAATAAAAGAAGGCAATTAATTTGGGGCTTAGGCTTCCACAGGGCTAGAGCCGGCAATGGCAGGGCACAGGCAGGGTGGCAGGCGCAGCTGAGAGTGTACTTCTTGAGCTGCAAGCAGGCGGTAGAGAGGGATACTACTGGGAATTGCTAGTCTTTTGAAACTTCAAAATTGTCACCGGTGTCACAGCTCCGCCAACAAGGCCAGCCGGGCTAATCTTCCCAAAGATTTCCACCAACTGGGGACCAAACATTCCAATATATGAGTCTATGGAGACCATTCTCATTAAAAACACTGCTGTAGCTGAGCAGTATGTAGTATGATGGAAATCCTTTTAGGGTCTCTTCTCAGATAATGAATGAACATGTCAGATACAAAAATGAAATGCTACTGATCCCAATGAATAAGCTTCCTGCTCTGTTCTGTTACACAGTGTTTGCTACATCCTATAGCTTCTTGTCCATGATTACAAAACTCAAAAGCTTCTAGTCAATAAAAGTTTGGGGAAGTTGTTTGTCTCTCTTTTTGGTTGGTGATATATGTATTGTGTGTGTGTGTGTGTGTGTGTGTGTGTGTGTGTGTGTCTGATTTCTGTTTATTGGTGTTTTGGTGTTGTTTTTGTTTTTTGAGATAGTGTTTGCATAAGATATGAACAGAGAGGGGAAGGGCTCCTTTATGCTCCATGGTCAATGTCACCAATCCTAAAAGTTCTGAATTCAGGAGGGTTTTGGGTAGAACAGAACCAGAGTAACTCCAAAGAGTTCTGATCCTTGGCATTTCCAAATAACTCAAGATGCCAGTGATACAGATGAGGGGGTTGACTTATTGTTGCCACTGCTGATTAGGCATGTGCCATGTCCCAGGCAAACATGAACTCACTGAACTCTCCTCACTGGTGTCTGCACTAGGCTTGATGATTTCCCCTTCCTAGGCACTTCATACATAGTTCATATAGCTAGGGTTTCAATGTCAATTCATGCCCAGATTTGAATACAGAGGTTTTTTTGTTTGTTTCTTTGTTTGTTTGTTTTTAAATTATCATGTTTCCAGCTCCCAAAAGACTGGTTGTGGTTGTTTTACAGTCAGTGTGACTCTGGACCCAAGCACAGCCCATCCTGACCTAACTCTGTCTAAAGACTGAGGACAAGTGACTTACAAACGATGCCACAAGAATCTTGAGGCTTCTGCCAAGAGATTTTATGTTTTACCCTGTGTCCTGGGCTATAAGGACTTTACTTCAGGGAGATACTACTTCGAAGTGTCTGTTGAGAATGCAACCACTTGGGATGTGGGAGTCTGTATAAAGGATGTGCCCAGGGTCTTTGACATGAAGAAGGAGCCTGAATTTGGATTCTGGACCATCAGGATGTGTAAAACTCTTTCTGGCTTGGTAGACTGGATCTGCACTTAACTGACCTTCCTTGTGAAAGACTGAGTAGGATTCCAATTCTATTCCCCAAAATAATGGAACTTTGAGGACTAAACCCTCCTACTTTTAAATACATGTGACTGTGTTTGCTTGAAAGTGTTCATAAAGAAAAAAAGGTGAAGTGAAATGAAAGGAAGAAAATGCCCATATCTCCCAAACAGCCACACTTTAAAGACAGGCTGTGTTCTCTTGTGCCTGTTTGTATTAAAAAGATGTTTAAAAGTTGGGCTTGGAGGCGCAGGCCTTCTTGTTGCCAGAGAGGCTGAGGCAGCAAGGTCATAAGTTCAAGTCTTGGCTAAGCAATTTAGGGGATCCTGTCTCAAAATACAGACACAGATACAATTTTTCTTTTACTACTGCTGCCTTTGGAGTGTACTAATACATAAAAAATAATAATAAAAATAAAAACTGGGACTATAGCTAAATAGTGAACGCTGAGCACAAGGCTCTGGGTTCAATGCCCAGTACTCTACAGAAAGTACTGTATATTAAAGTTTTCCAAATGTCAGTTTCCATAGCACATTATTTAAGTGACTTTAAAGAGGGAAGGCGAATTAGAGTGTATCAGCTGCTCTCTTCTACCGACCTTCCTGTCTCACCTTTAGTCACTTGCTTTTCAACGGCCTTGGTATGGATTGTACTTCACCTATGGAGATAACATGCATTTGAGTCCAAAGACTAGGTCATACTGTGTTATTTTGTTCTTCCATTGGTGGACACGTCTGTGTATATCACCACCACGTGGATGTGGGAGTGTCTCAGTCTCTGCTACTGTGATGCTAGGCTGTTTCATGTTCCCGTGATTCCGAATGCTCTTTAGATATGGAGGCAGGGTAGCTACTTAGGAGACAGAGTGGTGTGAGAAGTAAAGGGTTCCTGTTGTGATTCCCATACTCTCTGGTTGACACCCAGGAATTTCAACCTAACTGACCAGACCACCTGCAGAAAATTGTACTCCCTTGTCTGAGAAACAACACCCACCCCCTCCCCGCCCCTGCCCTTTTTACCTACAAGCTGCTCAGTATACCTAAGTAGTCTCCAGAACAGAATTCTTTGGCTAATGAAAGCATACCAGCACACAGTCTTTCTGTTGCCTGAACTTAGTCACAGATTCGATAGCTTCAACCCCACCCCCACCTCTCTGCCGCCAGCACATTTATTGCTACTGCTGGGGCACTTGGAGGGGCTCCTCACCCAGTGTCCGCACCTCACTCTTCAAGTGTGTCTTGGCTTTCTGTTTAATCAATAAACTCAACAACTTTTGTCTCACTTTACTGTGTCCTGAAATTCTTTCTGTGGATGTCAAGGGTCTGGGTGCACCCGAGCACCCTGAGAGGAATTCCTCAAGCTGCACTGCTCAGAGCAAAAAACTGACTGACCTCCAATGACTAGGCCCTTTCCTGGTGCATGTGGAGTTTATCTCAGTTCCAGTAACTTCAGACTGAGCATCTCTACAGTACACAGCCGCTGCCCTCCATCACCACCCTTCAATGAAGGCCTTGATTCAAACAGGTACTGAGGACTGGCAGGTGTTCTTGTATCAGACCCTGAGAGTATTCAGAATTTCTGTCGTCTCCCTTCCGGTCGTCCATGACACTTTCTAACATGTTGCTTCATACTGCTCTGGTAGGAGTAAAGTGGTATCTGTGTTAACAGTGTAAATCTTAACAGAGAGCCTTATCTTTACTGTAGTCAAAATTATTGAAGCTCACCTCATAACTTCTGCTTAGATTTGAGAAATTCTTCCCTACCCCTTGTTTCCAGAAGGGCCATTTGCTTTCTGTTAACAAAACCTAGAATCCGTTTTGTTCTCGTCAGCACTTAGCACACTGGATTGCCGCTTGGGTAACTGAGTGGTAGAGTTTCCTGGCACCGTCCGCAGTCTGGCCTTTCCTGTTACAGGTGCTGCCCTGTGGAGTCTGGCCCTGAGCTCAGTCATTGTCCACATTCTCCTTGTTCTCTCATTTCCATGCTATTGTCCTCTGGGAGGACTGACCTTATGTATTTTAAAGTGAGCTAAATTATCTTTGGCTCCTTTTTATCTGTATACATTCCAAAAAGTGTTTATTAAACCAACCAACCAAACAAACAAACCAAAAAAACCACAAAGTCAACCAGGTGTGGCAGCACATGCTTGTCATCCCAGTACTTGGGAGGTGGAGGCAAGAGGATCAGGAGCTCAGGTCATCCTTGGGCACATAGAAAGTTTACCTCACATGCCACCCTGGGCTATGAGAAATTTTGTCTTCAACCAAACCAAGCCACACACTTCCATTGAAACTTTGTTCCAGGTAAGCAACAAATGTATTTTTGTCTCAGTGTTTAAATTTCATCATCCTCTTCTGTTTCTCTTGGTTTCTTATGGGCCGGGAAGGCAGATTCCTTACAACCCAGGCTGGCCTGGAATTTGTGTTCCAGCTGTTTTCAGAGTTCTTAGGGCAATATCTGGGTTCCCAAAACCTCAATAATCTAGGCTCAGTCACCTGTGTCTATTATACCAATTAATGAAATGTAGAGGAAAGGGGATTTACTCATTGCTATCACAGTGGGAAGAGGGATAAAGGGATCTAGTAGCCTTCAAGCCTGTCTTCATGGGCACTGACATAAGGCTTAGGTTTAAATAGAGGGCAAGGGGCTAATTAGTACGTATAGTTAAACGATCCAGGTGTAGGTATGGTCCAACCATGGTCTAAGCTCTGCTCTCTCTGTGTGGTCTGATAAGTTCTCAGAACTGTTTGAAGTCTCCTCCTGGAAGGCAGATTCCTCCTCTGGCTGGCACTGGGGATTTAGCTTTTCCCTTCCCCAAGCTTGGGGCTTCTGGGGGTGTTTTTATTCTCTGGGATCCATCATTTCAGAGTCTGATAGGCTAAGGAGAAGCACATCTCTCTCTGGAACATCTCTCCTGCCTGGCACCTTAACCTCTGCAGTGCTAGGGTTACAGGAATTTGCTACCACATTGGGCTTAATTTTTTGACAAAGATCTATCTTGCTGACTTCAAAAGAAGAGGCTTTTATATTCCTTCAACTCTTGCAGATACATGACTTGTTATCGTTACTGGTTTGTACTTAAACATGATCCTTCCTTCCTCCTGCTGCTGCTTTCTGAATCATCTTCAACTGAATCATTAGCCTCTTAACCCTTCTGTCTCAGTTACATTTCTATCGCTGTGAAGAGACCACGACCAAGGTAACTTGTACCAGAAAGAGTTTACTGGGGACTTACAGCTTCAAAGGGTTAGAGTCCATGATCAGGACAGGGAGCATGGCAGCAGGCAGCAGGCAGGCCTGAGAACATTTGGCACAAGTTTGTAAGGGAAACATGTAGGGGTGTGGAGATCGGTGCCTCTACCCTCGCAAGGTTCTGTAACCCAGTCTCTGAAATAAACTGACATTAGGCACGTTACAGGGGAACAGTTACTTAAAATTTGTTCACGTGCAAAGAATATCACATGAAAGAGAAGAGACTATCCTAAAACTCAGTGAGATTGACAAGCTTATACCATCTTCAGAAGGAGGGAAGAGACGGGGAGATATAGGTAACTTCAGGAAGAGAAGCGGAAATGATTACAAGTATGGCCATAGACCTTTTTGTGCCTAGGTGTTAAGAAGTGAACTTGGGGGCTGGAGAGATGGCTCAGAGGTTAAGAGCACCAACTACTCTTCCAGAGGTCCTGAGTTCAATTCCCAGGAACCACATGGTAGCTCACAACCATCTATAATGATATCTGGCACCCTCTTCTGTATACATAATAAATAAATAAATAAATCTTTAAAAAAAAAAAAAGAAGTGAACTTGGGCCCTCACCTTTTCAAGGCAGGCATTTTACCAACTGAGCCATCTCCCTTGGTCCCTTATACATTATCATTGGCATAATTATCTCAATATGCCAAGGCTCCAGTCTAGAGGTAAATGCTAGACCTCGTGTCATGGCAGGAAAGGACAACAGCGTTTGCCAGGCAAAGTGATAGCGATATATTTGTTCTGATGTCATTATATGTTTGGCACAGCTCCTTTCTTTTTCCTTCTTGTCTTAGGGGTTCTTTGCCGCAACGAAACACCATGACTAAAAAGCAAGTTGGGAAAAAAGGGTTTATTTGGCTTACCCTTCCACATAGTTGTTCATCATTGAAGGAAGTCAGGACAGGAACTGAAACAGGGCAGGAACCTGGAGGCAGGAGCTGATGCAGAGGCCATGGAGGGGTTCTGTTTATTGGCTTGCTACTCCTGGCTTGTTCAGCCTGCTTTCTTATAGAACCCAGGACCACCAGCCCAGGGGTGATACCACTCACAATGAGCTGGGCCCTCCCACATCAATCACCAATTAGAAAAATGCCTTACGGCCGGATCTTACAGAGGCCTTTTCTCAGTTGAGGTTTCCTCCTTTCAGATAACTCTAGTTTGTGTGTCAAGCTGACATAAAACTAACCAGCATACTTCTGAACTCAAAGCTGATTCCTCTTACTTTTGCTTGCTTTACATAGCCATCTGACTGAATTAGGAGCACCTAGGTGGGAGCAGTTGTAAGGACATCCAGAGTTCATACAAGCTAGTGATAGCCAAAAGATTCTCATCGGACTACGTTTTAATAATCCTGGCTGAGGCTGTGCCTTCAGGAGCCAGGGGCTTCTTTGTATGGTTGTCTCAAGCTATCTGTGGGACATCTGAATTAGCTGGTGTTGGGACAAATGCAGTCTTGGCTCTATGTTTGGCTGACATTCTTTTTCCTCAAGGCAGCCAGTGCAACAAGAAAGAGTCCAACAGCTGCCAGTTAGAGAGGCAGATGGCTCCATTCCCAGCACCTTCCATTAGTAATCAACAGTGAACACGGAGAGGAGTGCTGATAACAAAGACTTCAGGATTCATCATTAGCACTAGTAGAGATTCCAAATGCTTCCTTTTGCACTTGAGGGCTCTGCCTTGTGAAGCACTCGCTGTGAGTTAGGCTGAAGTGTAGGCACTGAGAGTGAACAGTGAAGAGCAGAACTCTGTCTTCTTTGGGCCTCTGTTCTTTCTATACATGCTGGCTAGTGTTACGTCAACTTGACAGAAGCTGTAGTCATCTTAGACAAGGGAGTCTCCATTGAGAAAATGCCTCCAGAAGATCAGGGTGTAAGCAAGCAGCCCTGTAGGGCATTTTCTTTCTTAATTAGTAAGTGATGGGGGAGGGCCCAGTGCACGGTGGGTGGTGCCATCCCTGGGATGGTGGTTCTAGTTCTGTAGGAAAGCAGGCTGAGCAAGCCATGAGGAGCAAGCCAGTAAGCAGCACCCCTCCATGGCTCCGCCTCAGCTCCTGCCTCCAGGTTCCTGCCCTGTCTGAGTTCCTGCCTTGGCTGACTTCTGATGATGAACTGTGATGTGGCGATGTAAGTGAAATAAAGTCTTTCCTTTTCCCAAGTTGCTTTTGGTCCTGGTGTTTCATCACAGCGGTAGTGACCCTGAGTAAGACACTATATGACAACTATTTAATACATGCTCCCCTCGAAAGCTTTGAGTTTCTCCCAGCTTCACATAGTCCCCACTTTTATCTGCCACCCCGCTCCCTTTACAGGAACAATAAGAACCATTTTAGTAGGATACCAACACCATGACTGGTACGGATTTGGTATCCTTTACTCTTTTTGTGCTGGGAAATGAAAGGATACTGTATTAGGATTCCCACACGAAGAATTGAGATCAAAAGACTATATACAACAGATGTAATGAAGGGATCACTTACCAAGGCGTGACAGCAGCACCAGTGAGAACGAAGCCGTCCAAGATCAGGACGTGATGACCTAAGCCACCAAGCGCTACTCGTAGGACCTAGCCCCAGCTCCAGCTGCCTGCCTCACAACCTCCCTCAGGTCCTACATGGGAGTACCACGGGAAGATGAAGGCCGAAAGGATAAGAAGGACCTCATTTACTTCCCGTTTACTTCCCAGTTTGTTGAGGCCATCCTCCACCTCTACAGAAAAACCCAACTCTTAGAAAAAACGATCTCCCCAAAATACATGCTCAAAAAAAAAAAAAAAGCCCTCCTTGTAATGCTGCCCATTTTATGGTTTAACTATTCCCACCAGATAGTGAATGAACAACGTGACTGAAGAAATGCACAACATCAGATCATGTAATATTTTCACCACTCAGAGTACGAGAGGTGTGAATGCTTATCATAGAGTTGGAAGAGCTTGGTTCCTGACTTGAAAATATGGTATTTAATTGTAACTCATGTGCTTTCAGTAACTGCTGGGCTGAACAATGGACTCACAAAATGCCTGAAAAATTTCCAGCTGGCTCTTTCAAGCCACCAAATGCTGGGATGTGGCCTTTAACACAGATTAATATACTCTTGCTTGAAGTAAGATATGCTGTTATTATAGCCCAGGTACAGTTAAGAACACTAAGTCTCTGGAGGAGTAAGCAGATGGTCAGAGCTCAGTGCTTAGGAAGACAGAAAGCAGGTATAACTTTCATCTTTCTACCTTCAAAGCTTAGGGAAGTTCTGAACCCTCACATACTGGTAGCTAGGCAGTGGGTTCTCTTGGGCATTGGTTCCTATCACTAAGTAGGCATCCTCCGGGTGTTTGATTTCCCAAATTGGCCTTCCTCCTAGAGGAGGTGGTCCAGACCAGCTAGGGTGGAGATGGGTCAGTATGGTGGTTTGATTTAAAATATATATTATATTATATATATATATAATAATATTATATATATATTACATAAAAATAAAGAAGATGGTGTCCTAGTTAGGGTTACTATTGCCATGATGAAATACCATGACCAAAGCACTTTGTGGAAGAAAGAGCTCACACTTCCACATCTCCGTTCATCATTGAAGGAAGTCAGGGTAGGAACTTAAACAGGGCGGGGACCTGGGGTTAGGAGCTGATGAAGAGGCCATGCAGGGCTTGCTACCCCTGTCTTGCTCAGACTGCTTTCTTGTAGAACACTGGACCACCAGCCCAAGGATGGCACCACCCACAATGAGCTGTGCTCTCCCCCATCAACCAGCAATTAAGAAAGTGCTCTACAAGCTTGCCTACAGCCTGTAGATATTTTCTCAATAGAGTTTGTCTCCTCTCAGATAACTATGGCATGTGTCAAGTTGACATAAAACTAGCCAGCACAGGTGGTATAGCAAAATTCATCACAAACAATTCTAAAGACAGGTGACTATCTTGAAAAAGGAAGTGTAGTTTGCACTTTTTTTTTGTATTGCAAAGGAAGGACTAACTAATTTCTTACATACACATACTCACCTGTAGATAGATACAAGCCAGAATAAAGTCTTGTTCCATCACACAACGTATGCCACCTATCACTGAGAACAAAAGAACTGTGTCCCTTTACAGACTCAGCCCAGGGACAGATAGTACAGAATGTGTATTATCCTATGAAAGTGCGAGGGAAAACCACAAAGCATTTGTACATACTTTTTGTTTGTATTTGCATAAACTACGGTCATGACAGAAGAAGAAAGCTCAATGTGCCTCTTTCCACATAGTTTTGACTTTTGAAATAATATATTACTTACTAAAAATAAAACTTACAAAGCTGTGTCAATGGTAGTTGATGTCTGTCAGCATTTTGTCCTTCATTATTTGTATTTCAAAAAATTATATAATGATTTCATGAAAACCTGTAATTTATTGTGTTACTTTTTACCACTTTGCACAGAAATCCTCCCTCTGGGAATCTGTTCTAAGACACACTTGACAATGATGGTGTAACTTTTGTTAACATTGAAAAATGTTTGCAATGGTAGCAGGTTAAAGCAATGGAACACACACAGGAAGGAATGCTGTAGTGAATTGCTAGGCTATGTCTTTATTAAACATCTAGTTAGCTGATAATATTTCTGGCTTAATCTAGCTTTGCTTTTTAAAATTTATAAATTCCATTTATTTATTGTGTGTGTGTATGTGTGTGGGTGTGAGCATGCTATGACACACACATTGAGTCAGAGGACTTGTGAGCATTGAATTCTGTAGTGCAGGTCACAAGGATCACACTCAGATCTTCAGGCTTGCAACAGCAAACCTCTTTAGTTTGGATGCAGCCCATCATCTCTCTGGCCATGTTTTATTTACATTGCATTGTACATTGTCAACAAGCTGAAAAGATAAAGAAAACAATAAATTCTCCCCCTTTCCCTCAACATTTTCCTTTTGTGATTTGGCTGCATAAGACACAATTAAACCTGCATGAGGGATTCTCCTCCGACTCCCTGGCCCATCTTTCTCCCGTCTGTGTTGTGATCGTTGTATGAACTGGGAAAACCCACTATTTGTAGTGTATGTACCACTTTATTGAGGTCCTACAGGTCTTCAGTTACTTCCGGTGATTTTTCTCAGCCTTTCCCTTTTCCTTTTAAAAAGTTCCAAAGGCAGAGACAAAGCAAGTGGTAAAGGATAGAATCTGGATCCATAAGAAGATTGGCTCAGCCAGAAAAGGTCCTGATCTGCTTCAGTTCCCGGGACTTACGTGGTAGGAGAGGACTGATTCCCACAAGTTCTTCTTTAACCTTCACAGGAGACTGTATCATGTGCTCTCACTCTCTCCTCCCTCCTTTCCTTCCTCCCTCTCTCCCACCTCTCTCTCACTTACAAAATAAATAAACGGAATAATTAAAAAAATAGAATATGTACGTGTCTGCTGTCACCTTGTAGTCTCAGGAAGCTCTGGCTTCAAGTCTCTGCTTGTATGTGTAGGTACATCTGCCAATTCTACAGTCAGGACATCAGCTTAAACATGGACTCTTCAGACTGGAAGACCATGGTCACATCTCAACCACTGGCTTTCAGAATATTTCACAATGGCCACCAATATAAAATCTTGGTGAAAATGATGCAGAAAATTCATGCACACAGCTAACAACATAAATGTCTAAAATATATACTATATTCCAGGAAGATATTTTCCGCTCTGTGATGTGACATGCTATAACATGTTCTCTTTTATTCCATTCCTACCAGGCTGTAGTTGGAAAACACTACTTTAGCCAGCCATGGTAGGCCATGTCTTTGTAATCATAGCATTTTGGAGATGGGGGCAGGAGCATCAGGCATTGAAGATCATCCTCAGCTGCATACTGAGTCATGAGATCCCGTCGCGAACCACTAAAAGCAATTCAGAGCAAATTACTTTAGGCCTTTACTTTGAAGTCAACAAATGGAAGCCCCAAAATATAGACTTAGAGATTCAGAATTATGTGTGATAAATGTTCAAGGCCAGATCTTTGACACTGGAAGAACAGAAATCAGATCT
>CABHPR010116604.1:0-13089 GCA_902168415.1 Peromyscus melanophrys
TGCCTGGGTGTTGCTCAGTGGAAGAACATGTGCTAAGAATGAGCAAGGCCATGGGTTCAACCCCTGCCTTCCTAACCCAGCTAGCAGCCAGATAAGAAACACAAATCATGTAAATTACTTCTGAGCCCAGAAACTGCAGAATTCAGACTGTTTTATGTAGATGCTACTATTCAACCATGCCCTGAGACAATCAGTATATGGTAGCATCAGATCCAATGTACACAGCTATGATTCTAAGCAATCTGGAAGAGTCTCTCACTCATCCAGCACTACCAAAGACATGGACACATGCAGACTATCAGAGGGATTTTTATCTCCAATAGTTACTATGTAATATAAAATGTTTATACCTCATCTTAGTTCCTTGTATATCTTAAGAGTTATAGAAACTGTTAACTATCCTGTGTTTGAAGAGACTGAGAATAGTTGATAGTGAAAACAGTTCTCACACTACCAGGAAAGCTCTTTGAAGGCTCTTGGAAATGAGAGAACAAGTGGATGCTCTAAAATATGCAGTGTGCAATACCCCTCAAAACCATTCATTACATATTCTGTTACTATGCACAAGGCTCTGGGGTCATTTTCAACAGAGGAAAGGAAGAGAAGGAAGAAGGAATGGGAGAGGGAGGAGAGGAGGGGAATCACTGGTAAGGTCCAACACTTTGCATCCTTGATATTTAATGATGCATCCTGCATACAACATCTTGTTTTCAATACTGTGGTTACTAGTGAGATGGTACAAATTTCCATATGTTTATTAGATGTTTTTGTTCTTCTCTGCATATTGCTTGATAATAGGCATCAGCCATTCAGGGTGGGGGTTAAAATCTTGTTTTACTACTAGCTTGTAAGAAATCTTTTTACTTAAGGAAATGAACCCTTTGCCTCGTGTCACAAAGGTGTTTGTACAATTTACACTCAAATTGAATTGTGTTGCTCTTGTTTCAAATGGTTACAAAAGGTTTTTATGAAAAGTCTGTTAATTGCCTTTGCTTAGACTTACAGATTTTTCATGTATCTCAAATGTTAAATAAAATCCACTAGCATTTTCTAGACTAGGATTTCTTTCTAATTCATCATTTTATTGTATCTGGGATTTGTATTTAGAAGATGTTAGGAAGGGATTTACCTTACTTGTGTTCTCGTGTGCCCCGATGCGGGTCATTAGATAGTGCATCCTGAAGTGTACTTTAGAAGGCAGATAAATCAAGGCCAAGGGACTATTAAGGCATGAGACCAGAGCTAGAGCCCTGTCTGCTTTCTCTGAGAAATCTGACCTAATATTTGATAGGAACAAGTCATGTGAATTAACAAAAAGTTCCCTTCAAGTCAGAAACTATTTACCCCTGAAAGGAGTAGAAGGGGTGGTTTCTCAGCAGGTCAAACTACCAGGGCAGGATGAAAATTAGCTTAGTGGTTCTTTGGGACCACCTGTAAGAAAAGAAAAAAAAAGACATTGGCTAGTTAGATGCAAGGCAGTTATTGTAAGGTCCATAAACTAAAAAGTTGGCAGAATAGTCCTCACTGCCACAGAATTCTAGAATGTATAGTTACAAAGGTAGTTTGTTCTGCCTCAATAATAGACTGGGTTTTAGAAACTTAAAGACATTTTCTGGAAAGTATTAAGAATGTGAAAAAAGCAAGAAGCTAAGCTAATGCTAGCTCAGCTGAAATGTCATTAGTTGAGAGGAATAAGTCCTAATGCCCTAATCCATAGACTCATTAGGCTTTGGAAGAAATTATAAATTTCCTTTTCAACCAACTGAATGAGGCTTTGATGAAGATATCGCTGGAAAAGCAATAGTATAGGACAGCATTAAAGTGGATTTTAAGTCATTGCAAAGGAGAAGTCAATTCTGAAAAAGTCTACACAAGACAACTTAAGCTGTGAGATATCTTTACATGAACAAATGAGCCCATTCTCAGATGCTGTCCCAGGTGAGCACATGAGCCCATCCTCAGATGCTGTCCCAGGTGAACAAGTCTTCACTGAATACCTTGCCACAAAGCTCTGTTCTTGACTCCTCATTTAGTTTCTAACATGTGTTTCTTAATTTGTAAGTAACTCCCTCAGAAAGTTAGCTGTTCATAGTGATTATTTTAACCCCAAGAATAGTATGTAGAGTGCACAGCAGCTCCAGGCATAAAGTTAATGTTCTGTCTCTGAGACTGTCCTTCCCGACTCACCCAACCCATTCATCAGGGCTGCCCAACACCACTCCCTTTTCTATCTCTGTTACTAATTTCTTCTCAGATGATGGCTAAACTGTACATTTCCCACGTTTGCATTCCTTCTGGTACCTTGGTCTGTAATGTTGCAAACTCCTCTACCCTTTCATCTTCCAGCATTTCACCCCTTCCTATGATGAGCATTGTTGCACACCAGTAGGTCAAGTATCAGCACCTTTGATTTCTTCTAGATGTCTGAATCTTTTGTGAACTTGTCTGCTCTTACTGTGTTTTAGATCTAAGGAGATATTGAGGGTGTTATACATCAATGTGACCCAAACAGCCATACTTTAGTATCTACAAAAGAGTTTTAAAGATGAAAATGATTGTTAATTTTCATCAAAATAGAGTACAAAGGAGATGGCTCGGTGCCGAAGAATGACTGGTCCTCAAGCATGAGGACCTGTGTCTGGATTTCAGCACCCAAGTAAAAAGTTGTGCAATGTCATGCAAGTATCTGTAACCCCAATGCTGTTAGGGGCATTTGCTGCACAGAGCAGGATAGTCAATGTCCTCCTCTGGCCTCTGTGAGCACACATTCATGCACGCACACACTTGGACAAGGACACACACACACACACACACACACACACACACACACACACACTGATTGTTCATCTCACAAAGTTTATGCTTCTGTGGAGTTGGGTGGGGTCTAAGAACCTGCATTTCTATACAAAAGCTCACGTAATGCTGATGCTTCTGGTCCCAGCAGCATCAGCAATCTCTTGGAGAATCATTTCTTTATAGGATCTTCTTATACAAATAAGGAATCAGGAACCAGGCAAATTTGCTCAGTGCTCCAAAGCCAGCTAATGACTCATGCAGATAGCTCACTATAAGCTTTAGGACAGGTGTTCAGAGTCCGAAATCATGACTGTACACCTGGGTATGAAGACCATTGTCTCCTTAAACAAAAAAACTAGTTTTGAATTAGAATATCATTTCTTGCAATTTTCAAATGTTTTGCTGTTCACATATTTATACCAAATAGGAAAGCTTATTAAATTCATAAATCTTTTCTTTTCCTGTGTACATAATTGGTCTCCAATCTTAAGTGACTTTATTTAATGTTTCACAAACTTTTGTCTTTCATTCTCCATCCCTGGAGCTGCTGCTTTGGTTGGGACCTCATTAGTTGTTCCCAGGGGACAGGAGAGTTTCCTTGCTGTTCTTGTGCTTTGGTCTAGGCAGGCTTTGACACTCTTACACTCCATGCTTGTCATCCTAAAAAAAAAATCACTTCTTTAATATGCACCACTTACTTTTATTTTAATTTGAATAAGTATTTATTTAGGACTGAAGATGTAACTTAATCAAAACATGCTTGTCTTGGATGTACAATGTCCTGAGTTTGAACGCCAGTACACGAATAGGGCATGGTAATGCATACCTGTCATCCTAGTACTTGGGAGACGAGGCAGAAGGACAGAAGTTCATGGCTGTCCTTGGACACATAGCCAGTTCAAGGGCAGCTTGAGCTACCCAAATTCCCATTAGCACCTATTCCTCAGTCATTACTTTCTCACCCTCCTAAGCTGGAAGCCACCAGAAATCTGCTTCCTCTATGTATAGACTTACTGATTCTGGACATTATCTATGAAAGAAATCATACAATGAACAGTCCTTTGTGCTTGACTGCTCTCGATTAACATGTTTGCAGGGCTCATTCACATGGGAGCACGTGCCATTATTTTATTCTTTTGTATTACTGAATAACATTCCCTTGTATGTCCACACTACCTTTTAATCTATTTCTCAGTTGCCATGCATTTGGGTCATTTCCACTTTGAGCAATTATGAGGAATACTGTTATGACCATATAATGCTTTTTTTTCATTTTTATTTAGTTTGTGTTTCTGTGTGCAAGCTCATGCATACCACAGCTCACAGCTCATGCATAGAGGTCAAACAACAATGTATGAGAGCCTATCCACTCCTTCCATGATGTGGGTCCCAGAATTTGAACTCAATGTCAGATTTGGCAGCAGTGGCCTTTACTGGCTGTGCCATCTTGCCGGCATCTAATAATTTTGAAAGGACAGATGTTTGGGATATATGTCTAGGAATGAATTAATAGATCACATGGTAACTCTGCATTTAATGTTTTGAAAAGCTAAAGAATCGTTTTCCAAAGTTGCTGAATTCTCCTTGCAAGGTATTAGGATCCAAGTTTCTCCATGTCTTCATAAACCTCAACCATTCACCTACTTGAGGTTTTTGTTATTGAATTTTAAATTAAAGCCATGATTGTCATGAAGCAGTATTTCGGTGACTTTGCATTTCTCTGACTGATGATGGGAAAACCATTTCATGTACTTGTCTTTCATGTGTCTTCTGAAATACCTATTAGATGCTTTGCCAACTTTTAACTGAGTTGTCATCTTTAAATTACTGGATTATATGAGATATGGGTATGATCCAGATAAGATTTCCTTGTCATATAAAACATTTTCCCCATTCTGAAGTTGTTTTTCACTTTACCAACAGAAATCGATAAATCATAAAAGGATTCCATTTTCACGGAGTGACCTATCAACTGTGTTGTCTTACCATTTGTACTTTTGGCTTCGTATCCAAGAAACTGTTACTAACTAAAGCCAAGTGGCCTGCTCCTATGCTTTTCTGAAGAGATTTGCATTGAGACATGTGTTACATCTTGGGGCTTTTTGGTGTTCATGGCATGAAGCAGGATCAACATCTTTCCCATTAAGATTGCCCTAGATTGCCATAGAGCATTAGTTTCTGGGCCTGATTTTGTTCTGTTGGTTGACATGTTTCTATGCTGTGATGCTAACTTGACTAGAAAGAGCAGCTTTGTGATGATTTGTAATGACAGTGGAAACGTGAGTTGCCTGGCTTCATTCTCTTTGTCAAGATTGCTGGGGCTACTCAAAGTTTTCTACACTTTCATGTGAATCTTAGAACACATTTGTCAAATTTGTCAAAACAAATCAACCAAGCAAACAGTACCAACAACCATGAGCTTGGTTTGAAAAATGATTTGAATTTTGAAAGATGAATTTGAATCTTTAGACCAAGATCAATCTGGGGTACACTGTCACCATGATAACAAGTATTCCAAGTATGGGATGGTTTTCTATTTCCTTGGATCTTGAATTTCTTTAAATAATTTTTTTCTACAAATTTTGTACTTTTCTAGCTAAATTTTTATTTCTGTGAATTTTGCTCTTCTTGACATTTTAAATGAACTCAATTTCCTATTTTTAGATCTTTCATACTAATGGTTAAAATACAACTGATATTGGCATAATAACATTATATTCTTTTTTTTTTTTTTTTGGTTTTTCGAGACAGGGTTTCTCTGTGTAGCTTTGTGCCTTTCCTGGAGCTCACTTGGTAGCCCAGGCTGGCTTTGAACTCACAGAGATCCGCCTGGCTCTGCCTCCCGAGTGCTGGGATTAAAGGCGTGCGCCACCACCGCCCGGCAACATTATATTCTATAATCTTACCTTTACAAAAAGGATTCCTTGGAGTTTTCTGTATATTGAAAACAAAAATAGTTTTTCGTTTCATTTTCTTTTTCAATGCTGAATAGAGGTGATGAGAGCAGATATCTTTGCTTTGCTTCTGATTTTAGGTGAATAGCATTCAGTCTTTCACTATTACACGTGAGATAAGTTGTAAATGCCTTATTAATTATTATTAAATATGCACACTATCAGATTAAAGAAGCTTCCATTTCTCTGAGTATGTTTAGACAATCACTACCATGTTATCTAAAACAATCGTTCAGTGTGTCCTTATTTTGATCTCAGATGAAACCTATGCTTCATAGCCTGTTGGGAGATCCTCTTGTCCCTGTCCCCAGTCCACCGTTCAGCCTTGTCTGTTGTCCCTATCCCTACCACCACCTCTTCCAGCCTTGCCTTAAACAGGCCACAGAGGAAACTGCACACAGCATCTCAGTCCATGCTGTCTGTCTCTTTGTGGCTCCTCCTTGCTTTACCCCGAATAACCACCTGTTCCCCCAACAAACAGATCTATTGCTACTAACGTCAAAACTGTGTGGATGGGCTAGAGCTGCCCTAGCCACTCTTTTCTATACTCATAGCAAGGTGTGTCTATTTCTACATTAGAATTCAATGTGGTTTCTGCTTTGTCAATTTAAATGTCTGCATCTCCACACAGTTCTTGAAGTCAGAGGTTATATTATACATCTTTCATATACAGGACCTAGATTACACTGTATTGTGTTGATGCTCAGATGTATGCATGAATAATGGCATTTTTCCACTTCTAATATTGAGACTTCATAACTTAGTAAAAAGATTCACATACATCTATAAAAAGCAAGAGACCCTAAAGGCAAATGCAATTATTGTTCTAAGGCCTTTGGAATATAAAAAGAAAAAATGACTAGCAAATAAAAAGACATGCCAATCAAAAACAAAAAGAAAAGTATTAAAATCTAGAGTTGTCAAGAATTTTTCTCTACTGCTAGAAATAGTGTTCCCTATGACATTCCACCTGGGGATCCCATTCCCCATCTCTCCCACTCCTTATCCAATATCTCCAACAAATTATTCTATATTCTATTCAACTGAAGAATTATGGCAATACTTACATTAATCAGCCACATTCACATACAAAGGAATTGATGGCTGGGATTGCCATTAAACCAAGTTTCACCAAGTACCTGGCACTCAGACAAGAGTCAGCAAAACACAAAATCCACTAATAACTATTAGAATGAGGAGTACATACATGAGCTATGTCTTTTTACTGTCTTGAGAAATTCCTTAGACAGTGAGGGAGGCTCATTTGTCAACAATTATTGATTGTGTGCTAGTAATGTTCATGTGCGTGGCTGTGTGGTGAGTGCAGACCACCAGACAGTTCAGATCTGTGCATTCTAGGAATCTGTGTTTGAGTGAAGACCAGTACTCCTTAACACACTGCTTATTATTCGCTCTGCAAGTGTTTATTATAAACAATCACAGATATAGCCTAGGAGTGCTTGGGATACAGCAGTGAATCAAAATAAACAGACCTCTGCCCAGACAGAGCATACATCATAGTGAGAAGGACGGACTGTAAGCAATAACCATTATGTCTGTGTATGAACACACACTTATAAACAAGATGTTAAACATGATGAGTACCATGGAAAATAAAAGAGCCAGTTAGGAAGATTGAGACTAGAAAATATATCACTATGGTGAGGAAAAGGACTCTTGAGTGTTGCCCGTCACCATGATAAATATTTAATGAGGCCTATATGTTTTAAATGATTTTAAAATATTACACAATGCACACATGTCTACTTAAGTCAAAGGGACTCCATTAACACATATAATTTTATTTTTTATGTAGTAGTAACTTTTTAAAAGGCATTTTGAAAGTTTTTAAATGTAATTAAATTTAAAGATGAAACAGGCTATGATTTATGGATGGATTTGGGGGTGCAGACCTGAAGGAAGTAAAGTCGTCGGCTGCACAGCTCCTAGGTAAGATGTTCCAGGCACAGCAAGGTGAAGACAATGCCCTGAGATGCCGGGGCCCTGCAGAGTCCACGGCACAGCAGAGATGCCCCAGTGCTGGTCAGGCACTTGCATGCAGTGGTAGAAGATTAGTCAAACATGACAGAGTGCCTTGTCAGATTGGAAGGAATTTAGACTTCATAAAACAGAGAACAATTGGAAGGTTTTGTGCGGAAGAGTGATTTGATCTAATTCATGTTTTAAGCACATTGAGGACAATTCCTGATTACCGATGTATGATTATTATTATTATTATTATTATTATTATTATTATTATTATTATTTTACTTCATAATGGTAAAAAAGCAAAATGCAGCATTTTCTGTCCAGAGAATGGTCTAAAATAGGCATGTAGGTGGTTTTAAATGAGTGAGTCTGTTATGCACACGGCAAGGAAAAGGGAAAGAACAAATAGCCAGTAACAGATAGATAACATAATGGAACTTCCCAAAGCCAGAAGAAATGATTGGGAAAGGCCTGCTCCATCATGCCAGGATCCCCAGTTGAGATATTCCCCAGCCAAACAGTGCTGTCTCGCCTTGAGTGGACTTCCAGCTTTTTGTTCCCACCTTAAGCATCTTTATACCATGGGGCGAACAATGCCCACCTCAGTCAGACATGTTTTGCCTTAGCTCTTTTCTAGGGTACAATGTTCTTCTCCTTTCCTCTTGTACAGAGCCCCCTGGGGGCCAGCCTGACCCAGACCAGGAGTCCTGCAGGATATTTGAAATAAGCACTGAATATGATACAATGAACCCTGTCTCTTGCTCCCGGTCAGCTCTCAGTAGGCACAAAGAGCACATGACAATTTACTAATATAATTTATATTACAACTGAACAGAAACTGTGATTCAGAATAAGCTGGGCTCTTTGCTTGGGCTAATGAGAGGTAGTCTCAGCCTCTGTTTTAATGCTGGCCAGCAGAGTGAGCGAGCCACAGCCACAGTCAACCCCAAGATCAGGGGACACTGACCCCTCACAGCAAGCTGTGCTGCTGAGCTCTGATGTTTGGCATCTCAGGGATGTAAAATGGATTTTGGACATAAGACACTTTCATCCTATAACGAATTTCTCAGGATACAACCTGTCATAATCTTGGGAGTGTTTGTACTCTTTGTTTTTCTGAACAATAGATGTAAAGTTCAAGGACAAGTGTGAAGAAACCAGTTGAGAAACTATTACATAATTTAAATTTGAGGGGTTTTTTTGTGGCTGAAATTGGGATATAAGCAATGGAAATGCTAGAAGGTTTCAGATTCTATTAATATATTTAAATTATTTAATTTAAGGTAGCAGATACACTTAAATTTCAAGTTAGCAGAATTGGGTGTGTCATGTAGGACAGAGAGTGAGATTAATGCCTTCAGCATTTTGGAAAGGCCCTCTCTGTAAGAACATGGGGAAAGATGGGGAGGAATTCAGGTGAAAACACCTGAGATAAGATTAGAGAGAGAGCTCAGCATTGCATATTGTTCAGGAACTCTCCCTAGAAAAGCAACTGGGTCCATAAGTACTACAGCCGAAGTTAGCATAGAGGGCCCTAGGAAGGACACTATGTACTGGCGTGGGCTTCCTGGGGAAATGAGAAATGCTGTCCTCGGAAACGAAGGTTTCTGGTGTGCTCAGGAAGGGCTGGAGCAGTGAAGTGGGCACTGGGCAGTAAAGAGATAACAGGAAGAACATTCCAGACCCTTTGATAGGAGCAACCGGGGAGTTTGTGGGACTTAGCAGAGAGCCTGCTGAGAGGGGAATTTTTATGGAAATGCTGAGGACATATGGGCAGGTAACTTAGGGACGAAGTTACTTGGGGGGCTTTAAAGGTCAAACTTCCTCAAGAGCATCACCCAGGGCCCACTGTCAGCCCAGAGCTTGCTCCCAAGCCCTCTACAGCCATTGTCTACATTTTTGTCTTGGAACTATCCCATAATATTCTAAGAGTCTATTCGCTTTTTTCTCAGGCTCCAAGATTCAAAGTTGTTTGAGAACAAAGACTTCATAGTTTTCTTTTTTTTAAAACCGTAACAATGATTTATTCAAGGAAGCTGAATAAGAGCTTGCTCAAACAATAACTTATATTTACATTTTATCATGCTCTCCCTGATTCTATCTTACTTCAATGCCTACACAAACATTTTTAGTTAAAAATAAAAATCTGTGAGTAGTAATAAACTCTTAACAAGAGGCCACCTTGAAAGAGTTAACACAATAGAAAAGTTGCAAAAAAAAAGCAGTTTTCCTAAGAGTAATTGCCAACAGCAGAGAACATCATGGTCCCCAGGGATGTGCCAACACGGAAACTTGACAGTGGCAAAACAAGGGGTTGTCATGAATCCACAAAGGACAGGTAAGTGGCTGGTGAGGGTTTCTGTAGACCAGTTATGACAGGCTTCTGTCACTGAGATGGCACACTGGAGACAATCTAGGAAGAAAAATGTATTTGGCTCGTGGCTTCAGAGGCCCATAGTCGCTCCTGTTTGGGCATGTGCCAACTTACGGCACCACACAGAAGAAACTTCACACCTCCCTGGGGGTGGGGAACAAGGGATAAATTCAGGAAGAGGCAACATCCCATCCAAGGGCATTGGTTACCATAGTAACCAACTTCTTTCTATCAGGTCCTACCTCTTGAAGGTTCTACCACCTTCAAATACTGCCACAGGGTGGGGACAAGCCTTCAGCACATGGACCTACGAGGGTCACTTTCGCACCAATTGTGCTTTTATAAGGGTGAACGTTTTGAATCACTTCTGCAGTTTTGTGACGAGGACTGTAGTCATTAGTACTCATCCCTTCAGAGACCTGAAGCAGAGTGCTCAGCACAGCATGCCCCAAGAGCCTCTTCGATAGCCTTCATGCTGATAGAGCAGGAAAGTCAACCTCAGTCTCAGCCTCTAGCCCTGGCAGAAAGAGAGACAGACTTGACATGGTTAAAGAGCCTTAAGCTTCTACCTACTGAGGGTTAGCTACAAGAAGCAAATCAAGGGGTTTTCTGAACACAGGCAAAGGGGGAGCAGCAGATGCTTGAGTCATCAGTGCCACACTCCTGGGTATGTCTGAATGTTCCAAAGAATTCTCTGTGGGCAGTTAATACACATATTCATTTATCTAAAATAAGACCATATTAGTCATTGTAGCTTGCTCTGCTTCCTACTCTGATTTCTCTGACTCACAGGCTCATGTATGTGTTAGCCAATTTACAAACACTATTACTTGTTTTCCTCAAAAGAATGGGTCATTTCCTTCATTTTGAAGAAAATTCTTGCCAAAAGGCTATGTCTGAATTATCATAGTTTGCCTTTTGGTGATTCTTTTACATAAAGGATGCTCCACATAAAGAGTAGCTAGTTCATGCAGCCCATACTCCGAGAGTAATCATGACAGCACACACTTTAGTCTGCTAGAGTACTACATTCTCATACAGAATATTAAAGGCATGTATTCTAGGGTCAGGATTAAATAGTTCCACTAACTTTTCCTTGTTTCATCAAGGATTCTTCCAGTGAAACTAACACATTTAACTCCTGGGGTATGGAAGTATGGGTGCAATAATTTCTAGTGTATTTTGTACCAATCTCTATTCCTGTTGTCATTGATGCAAATTGTAATGCAGAAAAAAAGGTGAAAATGCTAATATTATTACTAAGATAATTTTGACCATTTTGTTCCTCTGAAAACATCTCAAGGACCTTTGAGGGATGTTGGGTCACAATTGAACATCTGCTGCTGTAAACACATCCTTTTGTGTGCCTTGAAATGTGTGGACCAAATCTATAACAATTTTAGGTGCCTGATAATATTAACCAATTGCAATGTAGACATGGTCCAGTAAGATCTACAGAGCTAGTGCTCCTGCCTGGTCTGCTTAAGGGAAGAGAAAGGATCCAGGTTGGAACTCATTCACAGTTCTATTGTGTTGGAGGTAGAGATAGTAATTTCTTTTCAGTTTTTTTGCTTCTCCCAACTCAGACACCTCTACCTTTTGATAGATTGTTGATGTAAACTCCAAACCAACTTCTAATACCTGTCCCAACAGATTTGTGAATTTAGAGAAGGGTAGGCAAGAATATGTGCTCCAAGTAAACCTTTCTGATCCTCTGATTTACTACACAGACACCACATTCAGCTGGGCTGCAATTCCATTTATTTAAAATGTAATTTTATTCATAATTTCATCATGATAAAATTCTACCACAAATATATTTAGTGTGTAATCATAGGAATGGAAGGAAATGGAAGACAGTGCCTAGTTAATTCACATGATTAAAGGAAGATTGACATAAAAATCCTTCAAGCAGAACTTATCATAACAAAATACTCTCAGAAAGATAAGATTCTGCAGTCTTAGGGATTTCATATTATAGTGAGTGGCATTATGATTAGTGATAAATTTAATAAAAATAAGATTTATGTTGGTCCCAAATCAAAGGTGCCTAGTCACCAAGGGATGGCTTCAGGATGTAGAGAGCATGCAATAGAAAAGTGTCATGAGAGAAGTTCTCACAAGCTTGAGGCGCTTGGCAAACGTCTCAGAGGCCATGTGGTTAGTCCCTACCACATGAAAGACACTCAACATCTTGTCTAGAACGTGTAGGCATTCAAGAGGGGTGTCCATTCCCCTCCAAAACCAGGTGACCTAAACATACAAGAGGTGTCATTCCCTTCAAAGCCCGGTGACACCTGTAACTTCCCCTTCTCAGGAAAGAACGCCTTCAAAAAGCAAACTGTATTTTCTAGAAAGGACTGTCATTCCCCTGAAAACACGTATGCTGGTACTTTTAACTGTAATTAATAACACTCAATATTTAGATTCAGTGTTTTAAGTGTGCTGTGTTATATAGTTAAGATTTGTTAAGCCAACACAAACTTAGATGTTTGTATAATTAAAACATCTATTTTCAGGCTTATAAAATGATATTTGAAATTGTAATAAAATCTCTTGGGGCTCATTTCCTTCTGTCAGCTTGTCTTGTCCAACTTCAATATGATAGTTTTTGTTTTATCTTATGATATTTTATTTTGTTATGTTGTGCTGTTGTCTTTTAGAAGCCTGTTCTTTTCTAATGAAAGACAGAAAGAGAGTGGATCCAGATGAGAGGGGATGTGGGGAGGAACTGGGAAAAGGAGAGAGAGAAATAGAGCAAACTGTATTCAAATTATACTATACCAGTAAAGAATCTATGTTTAATAAAAAGAGGAAAATTACCACTCTTGGGGGAAATAGTCTACCCCAGGGAAGATCACATCAATTGGTTACCCAATACGGAATGGTCAGCCCTGAAACCATACATACATTATACAGACTGAGCAGGGTGTGTGTGTGTGTGTGTGTGTGTGTGTGTGTGTGTGTGTGTGTGTG
>CABHPR010116605.1:0-24840 GCA_902168415.1 Peromyscus melanophrys
TAATTTAGTTTGTTGTAGGGTTGACTTCTTAGACTCTATGTTTCTTTGTTTAGTGGTGGTTAACTTTGCAGCCATCTGTGTGGCTTTAATGGATTGCCTTTCTGAAAGCTCTGCTGTGCCTTTCCACCTCCTTATTAGGGAAGAGGGCTGCTGTCAACTAAAGTTTAGTGCCCACTGTTTTCAAATGTGTCTGAAGAGAAAGTGTCTTCTGTGAATCCTGTTATGCAGGAAACATTTGCTTTTGAAATAACATAAAACCCTTCACATTCATTATCATAAAAGTAATATATTCGCTTAAAAAAGTCTAATGAGTGGTAGAGCACATGTTCAGCGTGCAGGAAAAGTCAGTCAGCATGGCTGCAACATTTACCTGACCTTGTCAGCATTTCACAGATCCGATATTCCTCCTCTAGTACTGTCCTCTTCATTCTTTGTGACCAAGTTCAGAGAGTGTGCACAAATGCCAGGGAGGTTTGTAGGAAGGTTTCCTTGTTCTGTTAAGGTGTGGAAGAAAATAGTCTCCTACAGGTGAAATGATTTCTGAGTGCTATGCAGTATATATTATACCAAAAAACAGCAAGTGACCAAATTTACGTTAAGCTAAAATAGAATTTTCAAAGAGAATTTGAAATGCACAGAAAGAAAAATACCACATCCATTCCTGTTAAATGCTGATTGCTCACATCAGGGTTAAATAAATAGAATACCCTGCCATACTAGTTGTGGTCTGGATTCTTTTCCTGGAGTCTTGACTTCCAAATTCCCTGTGGACTTTTGTAAGCTGTTTGAGTTTTGAGCCTTTGAAATATAGAAACCTATTTAACTTAACAAACTTGGGAGAGAACAGACTCCAGAATACCTGAAAACAGAGCAGGCTAAAAGAATAAACTTTGTCCCTTTCTTACATGCCGTTTTCAGATACACAGAGTTGGATCTTAGAGGTTGTCTCATTCAAGACCGAGGAAAAGGCGTTTATAGACCTTCATGCCCAAGTTCCATAGACAGTTTTCATGGTGGATATCACCCTTTTATTTAACAAGTATACTACACAAGAGGCATTTTAGAAGAATGCTCTGGTCCGTGCGTCCTAGAAGAATCTGTAAAACTTGAACCCCTGTCACACATGAGCACTAGTCACGTTTGGTATGGCCATTTTAACAACAAAAAGTTACATTCCTACACTTGAAATTTTCTAGCGAAGAGACAGTGGGAGCAGCTAACTTTGATACACATTTTACTACTAAAGTCTTTCTTAAGTACACAGTCTTCTGTAAGATAGAAAATAGCACCCAAATAGTCTGCTACATAATAAATTTTTTGCATAATTTGTACATGTAAGAGTTATTAGTATACTGGTAAGTTTTCACCTTTTTCCTAAACTAGAGTGTCTCCTGGCTGGGCTTTGAAAGAAGGGAACAGGAGGCTGCTGGAGGGGATTAGTAAAGGAGATAAAACACCATTCATTCAACTCAGTGACTCAGCATTTAAATTTTCTATAAAAGGATTAAAAGAAAATTAAGCATAATCTTAAAGCCAAGACTCCAGAGAAACTTGGTATGTTTTAGTTTTCACTGTTCTGACTCATGAATTTATGTATAAATTAGTACATTTATAAACCAGCCTTTTTAGTGTTGATTTTGTTTCCCTACATTCGACATGAAAAGGGTCATTGTTTGCATTTAGAATTACCTTTTAAAGTCTTATATTTTTTTAAAAATAACAATAAACGTTTCTCCCGTCTTACTGTTGAAACTACGTTGTGAGCGCTTTAAATTTCCCAAACCAGTTTCGTCTGTTAGACTTGGCGCTTAGTCATCGTCGCACACAGCAGGACCTGATTAAGAAGGCTGTGCTGCCTCAAAGCCGAGCTAGATTGTAGCCACTAGCAACCAGGCTGCAATAATTTCCCTTTGATGACATCATCCACTGTGGAAGAACCCAGTTGCTTCAGCCAGTCGAACTATACAGTTCCAACCTCATCAAATATGGCATCTCCCTTGCCTGCTGTAGCAGGGGGAGGAAAAATGCCACCGTCTTTTTAATCTAGCGAGCTTCTCTTGTTTGCTTCTTCTTCTTTTTTTTCTTCTTTTGAAAAATTCTGATCATGGATGATTCTTCCGATCCCTATTTGCCTTATGACGGGGGAGGAGACACTATTCCCTTGAGGGAATTACATAAAAGAGGTAAGAGCATCCCCTTGCTCTGAATCCTCCGTTGGCTGTCGTGCATGCGGCGGGGCGGGTCTGGGAACAGGCTGTCTGTTGTCCTCTTGCTGCAGTGTGCTGCTGCTTAGTTGCCCTGCCCTGTTGGTGTGGGAGAATGCAGCCTTCCCAGCAGGCTGGGGCCTCCCTGATTGTTTGCTTTCTGCAGATTAGCGCTGCTTCAGATCACATAGGGTTCCGACTCCATCTTCTGCGTGAAAATCCGTTCTGTTTAACTCCAAAAATAAGCTGCTTTTACAGCTAGCTAAAGTCCTGGTGGGTGGCTGGCACCTGCAAAGTAGTGTTTTTCTTCCTCTGGAAACTTGTATTTTCTTTAGTTTACACAGTGAAATCAAGTGCCGGTATACCATTCTGTTTGCTGCCAATTACCGTGTAGACTTTGCACCAAAGAGTAATAGTAAAAGCTCTTAGCTGCATTTTATAACATTTAAAAATAGCAGGGAAGAGCATGTTTTGATTTAGCATATTTTTCATTTAATGTCTTAGCTAATTGGCATACTATATATCGTCTCCCATAGGTATACTGTACAGCTTGATAGGACAAGACAATTTAGGGTTCTTTTCTACATCTGGAATGTAAGCCAGTAGTGTAAGAACAGATGGGCACCCAATGTAACGGTGTTGATCTTTTGGCAGGCTCTGCCTTGGTCTCCTTAAAACTAATTAGGTGTTAGTTAATTAAACTGCTCTTTTGCTCATTTTCTTAAATTGATTATTTTTAAAGAAGACTAGTTGGCATTTGTTGTTCTAGAAATAAATGAAATTCAAGAAACATTCTTTAGCTAGGTGACTTCATATATGAGCCATATTAGTTTGAATTATTTGCTTGATGTTATAAACTTTATGGTTTAATCCCAACTTTTAATAATGTTTACAAGGTAAATAAGGAAAATTTGAAGTGCATTTTGTATCCTGATTTTAAGTTCCATAGAATTTAGGAATTACAATGCATTCAACAGATACTTGCTGATTATATTGTACCTGCAAAACAATAATTAAATTCTGAACAGTTGTAACAGTTTTCTATAGAATTCTGTGCTTAGTAAAAGGTTGCTTTTTATATTTTGAGAAAAAACTGTTTCAAGATCATGCCCATATATTGTGCTTTCCTTTATGAGTTGCTTTCCATATACCATTTCCACACATATATTCATATATATAATGTTAGAACATGTGAGGAAATATAACGAGAAGTACCAAGATTAATTTTTTCTAGTTTTTTACGCTCTGAGGTGGTTGTTTTTCTTTTTCCTCTCTCTTTGTTCCCATCATCAGTTTTCTAGTAATACTCTCATTGAACAGTGATTATTAAAATGTCATAGTATTTGCTAATCAATATTTAAATGGTAAAACCAGACAGGCCGTACTTCTCTGAGTGATGACAACATCCGTTTGTTAGTAATGATAAACTAGAAGGGTTAGGCTTGGTAGTCTTTGGCAGGACTAATTTATAGACTGTCTGTAAAACCCACGAGAAATAAGAAATGTCAAAACTTACACGAAACTAGACATACAGATATTACCAGGAGAGAAACAGAAAATAAAAAATTCTGTGACCTGTCCTTAGTTTCTGAGGCATAATCCTGAAGGCCTGAACCCCTCTTAGAAGCTCAGGTGTCACTCTGATTCTGGGATGAGACTTCCTCTGTTAACGTGAGCTGAGGGTTTTGGGAAGCAGTGTGTGTTTGCAGTATAAACCCGCTCGTTATTAGTCTTACTTTAAGAACATACTGTAGTGTTCTAGTGTCTGTGGGTGAGAAGGTGTTGGTTTTCTGTGATTTATGACCCTTTGAAACCACAGATCAGCACAAAGGAACTGGTGACATGGACATAGGAAAGTAACTTAAATCAAGAAGAGGGAATCAGCTTTCCCATGAGGACAAAATGCAATAATTAGAAGCAGATCTTTGGGCTGGTAAGGAGGAGGGAGGCAAAATCCGAAGTATAAAATTATAGAGGGTGTTGATAAAGTAAGCATGGATATGTTTAGTAAAGCTGGAGCTAGGAATTAGCTCTGTGGGTAATTGGACTTAATCACCACTTTTCAAGGTGGGATAAAAATGAATAGCATAAATAAATAAAATAATATGAATAAAATAAATGAATAATGAATAAAAATAAAATAATGAAGCTTTTTACTTAAGTGCATATTTTAGTGGCTAGAAGAACAAGTAGACTCAAGATAGAAATCATTTATATATTATTGATTAGAAATGAAAATGATATTTTAGAAATAGCCATCTTCGGAAGTAAATATGCTACGTAGAAACAACCAGGTTTTCATAATTTGTCTCTTTCTTATTTTTTTTTCAGGAAGAAAAGAAACTTTATTTGTACTAGTTTTATTCACTGTGTTGGCTTTCTTAATTTTTTTATGAAGTTTAAGTCATTGGAGGTTGAATACCTTTCATCTATCTACTAATCCCTTTTTGTGATCTTGACTTTAAAAGCTGTATGTATTACATTTATTTTATTTGTATGTGTTAGGAGGCCAGTGGTCACATGTGCCATGGCATGTGTATGGAGGCACTTGTGGAACTCAGTTCCTCTTTCCGCCACGTGGTCACGGGACTCAGATTCTGGATGTCAGGCTTGGCAGCAGTTTTCAGTGCACTCAGCCATCTCACCAGCCCCTGGACTTTCTGTGGGGCTGGAGGGGACAGGGTTAATATTCCACTTACTCCATGAAAAAAGCCTTTAAAAATAGTTGACTATCTCTTATTTTATTTGAATTACTTAGGAAGCTCTTGCATTCATATAAATTACCACTGGGTACTGTGGAGACTGAGGGTAGCTACAGTAGTAATATTAATAGCTAAAATAGCTTATAGAATTTGATTCAGAGCATTTGGCCCTTTCCATCATAAGACATTCTTCTTCTCACATGTACAAGCCTCAGATGATCTGCGCTTGAGTCTAGTGGGCGCTTAAGGCTTTGATATTGAAAACAGATCGCCAAGGCTGTTGAATTCTTGTAACTGCTGTTAGACTGAGTGTTCCATGGCTCTTTAAGGGAGGAAGAGACAAGTCTGCTTTTGGCAGGTGTTACTAAGTGGGCCATTTTCCGAGGAACCAGGGAATTTGCCAGCCATTTGTGGTGGAGTCTAGAGTGAATAAATGCTGTCGGGTACAGAGCCAGTCAGAGGATGATTGGTTCTGTTGCATCAGAACATGATAATGTGTTTAAAGCTTTTTCCCTACCCTGTCACACTCGGTGAATGTGTTTGCTTTTCCTCCCTCCAGAAAACACAGAAGTTCTCCACTTTTTGTACAACTTTTAAAATCCAGGCATTAAAGTATATTGTTGTCAAAAGGGCATCCTATAGGCTCTGGTTAAAAAGAAAGAAAATTACTTGATATTCTTGATGCTTTGTTTTACACTGTTGTTTGTCTTCAAGCACTGTTATAAACAAGATCCTGTTGTCAGATGTATATTGCCCATAGTATTTACATTTTCAATTAAAAAAATCCTGATCTCACTATTTCTAGCTCTATTTTCTAAAAGTAACCAACAGACACTTTACTGTGGTTCTTCATTTTAAATAATCTCATGGCTTATCCTACATCAGAAATGCTTTTTATATTCATTTTTCAGGATATGAGCAGACTTATTACCACATTCACTAAATTTGTAATTTTGGCATTTTTCTTATGTTGAGGTTTCTAGCTTATGCCTCCATAGGAGAGTGGCCTATATACTTTCAAATTTTATTTTTTATTTTTAATTAATGTGTGTTTAATTTTTAGGGGTGTGTGTGTGTGTGTGTGTGTGTGTGTGAGAGAGAGAGAGAGAGAGAGAGAGAGAGAGAGAGAGAGAGAGAGAGAGAGAGAGACCTTTCCTTTACAACGCAGACCAAAATTTAGTTCAGCTTCTCTTTTGCAGATTTTATTATTTGTTCTGATGCTGTCTACAGATCATTGTCTATGCAGAGATCAGAAATGCATGTTTAACCTGCTTCCAGTATGCACAGGAACTTTCATCTTCCTTGTCTATCGAGGGTGCTGTCTTTGATATTGAGGTGGTACACAATAGAGAACTAAACAGTTCATTGAAGTAGGCCGGGGCTCTGCACTGACACTGGCTAATTGTGTGCCTTCTCTTTGGATTCTGTGTTAGCTTCTGAGGCTTTGCGGTTTTAGTACTTAAATGTGACCAGATGACTGAACAGGTTTTCAGAGCATAGCCTTCTGTATTGCATTTATACTGTCACTGATCCAGCCCCCACCTAACTGACCCTTACCGACTGCAGAGCTCCATGCGGGGCATTGCCCCCGCCCCTCCTGTTTTGTCTTTTGAAGCGGTTTCATGTGGTCCAGTCTAGCCTGGAACTTGATATGTAGTTGAAGATGACTTTGAATGTCTGATCCTCCTGCCTCTTACCTCCCAAGCACTGGGATTACAGGCATGTACCACCATGTCCAGTTTATGCAGTGCTGGGGATCAAATTTAGGATTTGTACATGCTAAGTAAATAGCCACCAACTGAGTCACATTGACAGCCCTTGGCCCTGCCCCTTTAATTTACAAAACTCGGGGACTCTGTTATCAAGCTATATTTACCCTCTGCTCCCTTACCAGGATGACCATTCCTTATCAATACGCTCCCAGAGGGAGAGAACATGCGTGGCTGGACCTGTTGCTCTCAAGACAGTAGTGACTGTGGCAGGGAATACTTAAACATGGATGTCTTCCCGCCTTTGTAATGTTCAGTGTCTATGCTTTACGTTTGTCTGCTGTGAGAGCAATATGTAATGTCAGCGGGAATGCCAAGTTCTCCTTCATAGCTTTGGAAATTGGCCCAGAGGAAATAAATGACAATCTTATTAAGCAATGGTATGTTTACTTTTTTGTGAAAGAATCTCATTTGAGTGTTTATCAGTGAGAAAAAATTAGGTTGCTGTTTATATAACTATGGAATTGATTACTGAATCCAGTGTAAGTAAGATGTATCAGTTTGTAATTTTTTCATTTAATACTGTTTAACAACTATACAGTAAGAGCTACCTAGCAGGAGGTATATAAAGATCTTTATGGAAAAGTAGATAATCTTGATATTTATTATTCTCTGCTTTTGTGTAAACTTTCAGGTTTAAAATGCTGGTCATGAAATTGACAAGTATTCTTTAAAAGATAAAACCAAAAGTGAAAAATCGCAACTTACTAAATAGTATCATTTGTTAACTTCGATTTTATTTAGGTGTGTGTCTGTAAGCTGTGTCAGTGCGGAATGCTGTAGGCTGCAGTCCAAAGGTCTAAAAACTAGCTTCTACATATGTACCTGGAGGCGTGTTTTAATTTGTGTAAGTGAATTGAACAACCAGAGGGTGGAAGTGGGCATGCCTTATCACAGCAGATTGGAGTGTGTATTCTGAGAGCAAAACACTGTCCATGACGAAGAGTACAACATTTTCTCTTTGATCCTGCCTGTGTGCGCGTGTGCGTGCATACACGTGTGTCTATATGAGTATGGAGGTTAGAGGTTGATATTAGCAATCCCCCTTGATCATTCTTTACTTGTTAGCTGAGGAAAACTTTATTTGACCCAGACTTTATTTGGGTCTAACAGTTAGACTCTGAACTAACAGCAGGTAGGGCTAGTCTTACCACCCTTTTGCTTTTGTGATTTCTTGTCTCCAAGGCTGAAATTACGAGCTGGTTGCCATGCTTACCTGGCATTTATGTGGGTTTGAGACACCCAGACACTGGTGCTTTTGCTTGTGATATAGGCGCTGTAATCACTGAGGCATCCCTTCAGCCCATAGCACTTCATTGTAGTATTAAGCAATACAGTAAAAAGTGATCTGGAGCCTGGAAGTAAAGGCAGAGTTCCCATAGTGGTTGTTATGGATAGGTTGGACCAGTTGTCAGTGGGCTAAGTGCATATGCACGTTTGCTTAGGAATTAATCATTGACTAATCATTCTGAACCTACTCTTGACAAAGGTGTCCACTTACCCTAAAATATATAAGTATACCAATCATGAAATGATTTTTTGTTTTACACTATTAATACACTGGCAGCGACTTTGGAATAAAAGTGCATATTCCACTACTTACTTACATTGTAACCTTGATCTTATTTCATACAGTATTCTATTCTTGTTTTCAAATTTATAAAATGGAGGCCGGGCGGTGGTGGTTCATGCCTTTAATCCCAGCACTTGGGAAGCAGAGGCAGGTGGATCTCTGTGAGTTTGAGGCCAGCCTGGTCTACAGAGCAAGTTCCAGGACAAGCTCTAAAGCTACACAGAGAAACCTTGTCTCAAAAAACCAAAAAAAAAAAAAAAAGAAAAAAAAAAAAGAAAAAAAGGAGAATAACCCTTACTTTTCAATATTGTTGTATTGGGTGAGCTGTACTAAGAACCGTGTCTGTTGCACTATACGTGTTCAACAAGTGCCAGTAGTTTTTACTGTTCTCAGCTCGGAGCTACTTAATAGAGTCTAGTCTTTCCGTGGAAAAGTTATTTTAATTTTAACTGGTCCACTTGATACACTTTTTCATTTTTCACATGCTTTAGTATTACATCTAATTGCCTAACTCAGAGTTACAAGACTCATGTTTTCTTCTAAGAGTTTTGCACTTTTAGATAATCTTAATTTTTGTTTTTGGATCAATTTGAGTTTTTGTTCGTGTGTGTGTTTGTGTATGTATGTGTGTGTGTGTGTGTGTGTGTGTGTGTGTGTGTGTATGTGTGTGTGAGGTGGGGGTCTAGTTTCATTCTTTTGCATGGATAGCTATCCTCAGCATCACTTGTTGAAAAGATTATTCTTTCTCTATTAGAAATATATTTCTTCAATGAACAGTTAGACTTATTTTCTACAAATCAATACAGATAATTAGTAAATAGTGCATTTTATTTCCGTGGTGTCAGAGTGTTTTACAGTTCTATGGCCATAGAAGAGTGAAATGAAGCTGAAAAGCCTTCTTAGTACAGTTAATTGGTGAAATCACTTGCAGGTCATTTACTAAGTGAAGTCTTTCAGTGTTGCTGGTATTTGAACTGTGAAATCGCCACTAATTATGTTGTTGGTCATACTTGTAAATGATTTGTTTTTGTATATATATTAGCATAATTATGATTAGTTAAAAATTTGAGACTCCCCTCACCACCTCTAAAGTTGAAGGATTCCTTGCCTAAATGTAGAAGATACTTTTTCCCCTCTCTTTTGCTATTGCCAATGTTTTGGATTAAGATGAATACTATATGATTTAATCATATTAGATGAATATCAAAGTATAATACAATATAGTGAAGTCTTAGACACCAAAACATTTGAACAAAATTAAAAGTTGTGTCTTTGTTTTATTTCCTTTTGTCTGTCAAATGTTAATCTTTCTTATTACTTATCTGCTTCTGGTCTACACACTGGTCTCTAAGCTAAAAGTGGGTGACAGAATGGACCTATGGGCTAAGAGGTTAATAAGCAATGTTTGCTGGATCACAAAGCTAATAGGTAGCAAAGCTGGAATTTGACTCTACCATCAAAGTATATGAAGGTCATGGAATTTCTTTTCCAGGCTCCTCTGGAGGAAAATATTTGTCCAGACTTTTTTATTACTGAATTTTAACTGGTAGCTAATTATAAGTAGACATTAGATTGGCAGGCAAATATTGGTAGTCAAACCTCCAGAGAAGTGTTTCTCTCTCTCTCTCTCTCTCTCTCTCTCTCTCTCTCTCTCTCTCTCTCTCTCTCTCTCTCTCTCTCTCTCTGTTTGTGTGTGTGTTTGTGTGTGTGTGTGTGTGTGTGTGTGTGTGTGTGTGTGTGTGTGTATTGCAGGGTCGTGGGTGGATTGGTCTTAAATTTGAGAGCTAACAAACTTTAATAAGTTTAATATCTTGGAATCCAAGTAGCAGGAGCCAGCTTACATCCTTTTGATGGTTTAGCTGTTACAATGAATTGGTTTCCTTTTTTGTATCGTATGTTTGAACTTTATATATCCAGCAGCTAGTTTTGGTGGACCCTCCCTTCTTCCATTCTCTCCCTCCCCATGTCCCTCAGAGAGTTCAGACCCAGTGCCTCGTGCTTTTTTCTTGGCTGAGGCATGGATTTGATAGATCTCCAAATCAAGACTGCAGACTTCATAGGGTAGAAGTTTTCTTTAAAAAGCTTAAGATATGTTACCAGAAGAGAAGTAAAGGGACACCAAATGGGCAATATTAATATGGGCCTTTTGCACAAATAATGTCCTTTTGATGAGGATAATTACTTGATTATTTAATCATTTTAAGTTTGAAGATATACCTGGTTACTAAAAATAAATATTTGGGAGTGGGCTTTGAAAAAGGGGACAAGGAAAAGTTGAAATTAATTGGAAAAGATGACCAAGAATATACATATAATTCAGATACTGTTTGCAATGGTCAAGTGATCAAGATGTTTAAGTTATAGTGCATCATAGAAAATATATTAAACAGCTCATCAAAAATGATGTGTGTGTGTCCATTTAATGATATAACTTTCAGAAAGTGTGAATGAAAAACTCATCATCTAAAACAGATACGGCCAGCTTGTAAGGAAGTAAGGTCTATGTATTTCCCTTACAGGAAATGGAAAAGGCTGAAGCCAACCACTGGTCTGTTATGACTCTCCTGGTCACTTGGTTCTCTCCCATTCTTTCCACAGCACATCTCAAGTAATAGAGCAAGATGGGCTTTTCATATGACTGACTTCCTGCAGAAGTTCTAGCCATTTATCTTCCTTATAGACTGTTGAAATCTAGAAAATATCTCTTGTGCTCAAAGTATTTGCTTTTATGGCTTTCTCTTTTGTATGGCTTTCAGAATTATTAATTTGAAACTTGGAAAAATGTTGAATAAAAATTCTTATTTTATATGTATGAGTGTTTTGCATGCATTTATGTATGTGTACCATGTGTATGCAATGCCTGCGGAGGCCAGAAGAGAGCATCATAAACCCTGGACCTGGAGTTACAGATGGCTCTGAGCTTCTGCGTGGGTACTGGGAACTGAACCTGGGTTCTCTGCAAGAGCAGTGAGTGATTCTCACTGCTGAGCCATCTCTCCAGCCCCAATAATACTGTTCTACTCTTTTCCCTAGGAATGCATGTTTCTGATGGTCAGGGGAAGTATGTGGACAGGATAAGGAAATAAGGTCATAGGACTTCATTCGTAGTTTTAAAAGGTATTCTCCTACATCTCCATTACTGTCTTTAAAGATAAGCAAATGAGGGCAGCATTTGCATTGAGAAATGGCATCCTGTGTGTTTAGGTTAATAAAGTCCAATTGTGAGAGGCATTTTTTTTTCTGAAGACAAAGATAATCAAGGAAGCAACTCTTAACCTTGAAGACCTCTTTATTTTCCAGAGCTTATTTGTATATATCAGTTTTAGAAAAGCCATGTTATCATTTCTATATTAACCAACTCTTGAAATTGTTTTAGTATAAAAGAAGTGTACCCTAAGTGTAAGAGAACTTCAGTTTGTGTTTGGATAATGCCTAAAACTTCATGTGTAAAATGATGTTGAAAGATAAAGTTGTTCAATCTGTTGCTTATTAAAAGATTTATTACACATGTAATTGGTTTCTGTTTATCTCACTTTTGCATATGTAAGTAAAACCTTATACACACATATATTGCTATGAACTGTATACAAAGAAATGACGTATTTGAATACTTTATGACTGTGGTTAATGTTAGAAAATACACCTTTAAAGTTACTGCACATGTGGGGTGTGTATGCATCTCTATGATGTATTAGAGTGGACTAGTGTATCTTTTCCTCTCTTTTTTACAATTTAGCTTATGTGTTTGTGTCTGTGTGTGTTTGGTGAAACAAAGTACATATAAACCATTTAGAGGTATCCCATACTAAAGAAAATATTTGAATTCTTGAAAAGTTTTGGTTTTCAGAAGTTTTGATTTGCTGCATAGTTTTGTGAACTGGCAAGTTAGAATAGTTTCTGTAGGGTAATTATTTGAAAAATCACTAAGCTCAAAACATGTGAATGATGAATATAAATGTTTGTTGTGCTCCTGCTCACAAGTATTGGAGAAATAGATATGCCATATGCATATCTTCACGATACAAACAGTCTGGAAATGCTTTTCGTGGTTCTGGTGATGTATTATTGTACATGTATGTTGAAGGGTATATAAGTTCTGAGTTTTGCTTAGAAAAGTAGTGAAATCAGAAGTCTGTAGCTCTTTAGCTCCATTCAGATAAGGGCAACACAGGGGACAAAAGTATTGGAGCTTGTAGCGCATTTAGTAGTTGACTTGTGTATACATGAGGTGTGTGTGTAGTGAATGTATTCTGTCTGTGCATGTGTGTGTGCAGCTACACGTGGAGGCCAGAGGGTGATGCATGGTGTCGTCCTCAGTCAGTCTCCACCTCATTGTTTGGTAAAAATTCATTCATTTGGTAAAAATTCATTCATTCATTCATTCACTCACTCACTCACTCATTTGTGTGTGTGTGTGTGTGTGTGTGTCTGCATGAGTGTGTGTCACATGTGTGTGGCTGCCTGCAGAAGCCAAAAAAGGGCATTGGATCCTGGGGATCTGGAGTTACAGGTGATTCTGTTGGGAACCGAACTTGGGTCCTTAGAAGAGGAGTCAGTACTTCTGTACCTTTGTGCCATCTTTCCACTTGTCTGCGTGTTGTTATCGTCCTCCTCTCTTCCTTTTCCTTCTCTCTCCCTTTGAGAGAGACAGAGTCTCTCACTAACGTTGAGCTTGCTAATTGACTAGAACCACTAGCCAGCAGGCCCCAGAGATGGGTCCTCCTGTCTGTGCCCCCCCCCCCAACCTTTCACTACTAGACCTAGATTTTGAGGTGAGTTCTGGGACCCGAACTCAGGTCTTCATGCATACACAGCAGGCACTTTACTGACTGAGCCATTTCTTTATCCCTGTAGTAGATTCTTTAAACAATTTCAGGGCTAAGGGTGTAGTTTAATGGTACACTTAGCATGCATGATCCTCAGCATTGAAGAAAAAGGAATCTTCAGACTTAGAGAAGTGAAAATTAATACAAAGAATCCTCCATGCTTTATCTGAATTCCTGAATTATTAGCATTTTACCACATTAGTTTGTTCTGTGTTTTGTTCTTTGCATTTGTATTAAATATGCCAAAGTTATATAAAACATGTAACATTTTCTATAGAAAATGTATGATATACTTTATTTTTAATTATGTCAAGAGTAAAATTCGGAGAAAGTACGCGCTTTTCCCAAATAAAGAAGTACATTTGGATAGTGGTGGCGCACGCCTTTCATCTTAGCACTCAGGAGACAGAGGGAGGTGGATCTCGGAGCCAGCCTTGAAAAACGAACAAAAAGTACATGTGTATGTAATTATATTACAATTTTTAAAAATCAGAATTGACATTCTTACAATAATCTATATCTTTTCCAGCAGGCCAGTGCCCGTACTATATTTTTCTGGTTCATGATCTAATCCTAGAGCACATCTTACAGTTAGTTGTCATGTCTTTTAATTGTAAGACAATTCATTGCTCATTATCTTTTATAATTTTGACATTTTGAGGGTGTTTGTTTGAGACAAGCTCTTTCTGTGTATCCTGACTATTCTGGAACTTACTATAAAGACCTCAAATTCAAAGAGATCCACCACTACATCCAGCTAATTTCAACATTTTAAGGAATACAAACAAACTTTTATTGTGCAAAATTTCCTTAATTTGGGTGTATTTTTTTTTTCTTGTGAGAGTTACTTTATTTTTGCCTAAAATACCACAAAGTACTGCGCATAGGGGCTCTTAATACTGCCCTCCAAAAATATTTTTAATTTACCAGTTTTTTTTTTTTTAAAAATATGTATTTATTTATTTATTCGTGTATTTTATATATATATGAGTGCTCTGTCTTCATGTACACCAGAAGAAGGAATCTGATCCCATTATAGATGGTTGTGAGCCACAATGTGGTTGCTGGGAATTGAACTCAGGACCTCTGTAAGAGCAAGCAATGCTCTTAACCGCTGAGCCATCTCTTCAGCCCCCTAATTTACCAGTTTTAATGTTACCATATAGCAAGCAAAGTAGAAACCCGGCTGGTGGTGGCTCACACCTTTAATCCCAGCACTTGGAGGGCAGAGGCAGGTAGATTTCTGTTAGTTTGAGGCCAGCCTGGTTTACAAAACAAGTTCCAGGACACCCAGGGTTACACAAAGTAACCCTGTTCAAAACAAAACAAAACAAACAAATAAACACAAAAAACAAAAAAGAAAGCAAAGTAGACATTCTTACATTTGTTGAGATAGCACATGCTTCTATAATTTGATAAATGGCTTTTCTTCTGAAAATGGTTAGCCTTTAAAGTAGTTTCTATCAAAATAGAAGAATGTAAAGCTTCAAATTTGAGGGTTCACATTTTGAACATTGCAGTGCAGAGATTGTTTCTTCAAACTGTCAGCCAATGCCAGTAAGTTGTTTATTCTTGGAACACTTCTGCTAGAACACCTAAATCAATATACTAGTCTCTTTGTAGACATGTTACACCTTCCCAATGCAAACATTCAAGTGTGTTCAATAGGGGGATGAGAAAATCCTGTTAAGGAAAAGGAAGTAGATATTCCCATTTTCATACTTGTTTCTAGGGCATTTGAATGATGAGGAAATGGTGTATTTTGTTGGCTTATGTCTTAACAGTGCTAAGATTCTTGGGTTGGCGTGGGAGCTCCTTGTCCTCTTACTTCCCCTACCCAGTGTGTGTAGGAGAACCTCTTGCTGACATCCAGATGTGTTACCTACTGTTTGGGGAAGACTTCTGTTTCCAGTGTTGCTATGTGATAATTTATTTGATATGTTTGTGATTATCTCTTTATCTTTACATAAAAGTCAGTTTAAAACAAAAAGACAGCAAAGCAAGGTCATCTAGAAAATTTACTTAGTCCTTAAAAGTCAGGGAAAAAGAAATAGGTCTCATTTTTATTTTTTGTTTTAATTTATTTTATATTTATTTTTGGCATAAGGCCTGTAGATTAGAGGTTGCCAAACTGTGGCTAGTGTGACAGATCCTACCCCTCATCTCTTTATTTTCTTTAAAGACAAATTTTTACCTGTTTCTTAAACTTTTTTAAGAATGCTTTCATATTCATCCACTGGTGTGTTTCTGTACTTTATTTTGTGGTACTGTGGCAGAGTTAAGTAGCTGGAACTCTGTGGCTTCCATGCCACAAATACTTGCCCTCTAATTGTTGCTGACTTTTGTATCTGATTAAAAGTACTCTGGCATTCATGGTTTTGGTTTTTTTTTTTTTTTTTTTTTTTTCCTATAACAAGTTTTAGGAAATTTTACCCACACTGAATAATTTTTAATTTATTCAGAAACTATGCAGATAGAAACTTAAAGAAAAATTCCTAATAGTGAACTTGTGGGTTTGAGATTATTTGTGTGTGTCTTAGTTCTGCTGCTGTGAAGAGACATCATGACCAAGGCAACTCTTATGAGAGAAAGCATTTAATTGGGGCTTGCTCACAGTTTCTTAGGATTAGTCCATCATCATGGTGGGAAGCAGACAGTCATGGCTGGAGCAATAGGTGAGAGCTGAGAGATCATACGTAGCAGGCAGAGAGAGACTGGGCTTGGCTGGGCTTTTGAACTCTTGAGAGCCCATCTCTAGACACATCTCTTCCAACAAAGTTTACTCAGCTACTCCAACAAGGACACACCTAATCCATCCAAACCGTTCTTCTAATGGGGACGAAGTATGCATTTAGATGAGCCTATGAGGGCATTCTCATTTGTCTTTCCAAAGGGCTTATATTTAAATTAGGAACTTTTTGTCAAGGCCTCTTTTTACATAACTGACAGCTCAGTGCATTTACATACTTAAAAATTTGCGTTCATTTTATATGTTAGAATGAACTTATTTTCATATTTAAAAGTTACCTGCATTTCTTCAGTTCTCCAGTTGTTTTTTTAACTTGTTTACATATGTAAAATATGTAGTAAATATATGTCAAAGATTTATTTAACCCTAATGAAGGAACCGGCTTGATGACAAAACCGACTGAGGGAACATGTGAGACAGAAATGTATGTGGTCTGTGAAGGAACGAAAATCCTGTTAAGACATGAAACAACCAACAGCACCACAGACCTTCACAGTTCTGAGAGTTTTCTTTCCTGCTGGAAAACAACTCTTTGCATTTTACCAGATGAAAATCATTTTCTGTTTATCAGTCTTCACAAGTAGTCTTCTAACTGGAGTTTATCTTGTCGGCAGTAAATGTTAGTAATTCACACAAAATTCTCTCGGCCAGAGTACCAGATGACAATTTGGCTGCTTGTTAATATAAGGTCATAAGTATCCTTTATACCTTAATTTATCCAAAATTAGAAATAAATTTTGGATGATCAACATTTCCTCTATTTTTTGTGTTACTTACCAATTTGTAAGGAAGTTGGAAAATTCACTGTTAAAATAACCTCTTTCTCTTTTGTTCTGCAGGAACTCATTATACAATGACAAATGGAGGCAGCATTAATAGCTCTACACACTTGCTGGATCTTTTGGACGAACCGATCCCAGGTGTTGGTACATATGATGATTTCCATACTATTGACTGGGTTCGAGAGAAGTGTAAAGACAGAGAAAGGCACAGACGTGTAAGTATTTTATAAAAACAGTGCGAAATGGACTATTTAAGATTATGTTTTATGTTTCTGCCAGTGATCTCAGTTCAGCAAAATGATACACATTAAAATATATTTGACATGTCATACATGATGCCTTTCCCCTTTGTCTTGGTTTGTCTCTTTTAGCTCTTTGTACCCTGTATTTTTCTGGGCAGGGTTTGAGGTGGTTCAAAAACAAGGAAATACAGTTGACAAGATATGAAGGGAAGGGAGAAGTGTGGCAGAGGAGTTGGGTGAGGACACCAAGATACGTGCTTTCAGCGTCTCAGCAGCTAAAGCAGAAAGAACCTTGTTGCATAAGCCTAATGCAAAAGGAAGACAATGTACTGAGAAAAAGAATGATTCTGGAGGATTTTGCTGTTACTTAACATTTCCTTCCCGGGACTAAATGCTGAGAAATTTCTCAAATTGGATCCTGGATAAAGCTTTTTGTGTGCATAACAAGCCACTGGGTTTTTTGTTTTGTTTTGTTTTTTAATGATTTGCTTTTATTTCATGTACATTAGTGTCTTGCCTGCATGTATGTCTCTGTGAGGGTGCCAGATTCTCTGGAACTGGAGTCACAGACAGTTGTGAGCTGCCATGTGGGTGCTGGGAATTGAACGTGAGCCCCCCAGAAGAGCAGCCAGTGCTCTTAACTGCCAAGCCATCTCTCCAGCCCCTGATTTTTTAAAGGAAAAACATAAATAAAATTGAGGCATGGTAGTGCATGCCTATAATTTGAGTAACCAAGAAACTGAGGAGCAGGAGCCCCTGTCTCAAACAAAACAACCCCATCCCCCGAATCCCACAGTACAATGAATATAAACTATAATCTAAAACACAGTTTTTCAAAAAGAGAAAGAAAATTTCTTTTATATTAAAATTCCAAATTGTCAAAGCCTCTCATTCATTCATTCATTCATTCATTCATTCATTCATTCATTCATGTGTTTGGTATCTGAAATTGACTATCAAAATAAGCTTATACAAAAGAGTTGTCATTTTTTGTATTGGCGTCTGTTTGTGTGTGAAGCCTGAGCTTGCAATAGATTGTGCTCTGTGTGAAAGTACGGATTGTTCAGATGCCCTTGACCTGAGGGCAGAACTGAAAAGAAGCACATGAACTCACTGCTCTCGTCCAGCCATTCTTAAAATCCCCTTTGAACTAGAAAAAGAATTGAGGAGCCTCAAGAAACTTTTGTTTATATGAAGTAATAGTTCCCTGTTAAGTACTAAAATTTAGAACATTTAAAAATACTCATTCACTTAAAAATTATGACTACAAGCCCATTATTTGTAAACCTAACTATATTATATTAAAGTAATACATTTTCTAAAATAAAAAAGTATTTGCAGAGTGCTTTTTATTTTTAACCCTCTTGATTTCCTGGCTTAATAAAAGACTGATGGGTTTTTATATCTGCTTTTGCATTCTAATGTTACGGTTTATTTGCTTAAAGAATAAAAAGAAAATCTAGCCTCACACAATTGTAGTTTGAAAAGCTATGAATATTTCAATAGCCATTTTAGATTATCATAGCTATTTTCTGATAGAATAAATAAGTACTAGTTTCTAAAAGATTAGCTATTGTGTGCATTCTGAAGCTGTCATAATCAACACTGCCTTTTTTATATTCAAATCCATTGCTTCACCTTGAACTTGGAGGATATACTTTCTTCACATGAAATTATCATTTGGAAAATAATACTTTGCTGATCTATGTGTATTGCCAGATGTGGGCAGTGGTTGGTTGGTTGGTTGGGTTTTGTCCTGGGAACTTAACTCATGGCATATACAGTCTTCTTTTTTTAAAAAAAAAAAAATTATTTAATTTTATTTTATGTGCATTGGTGTGAGGGTGTCAGGTCCCCTGGAACTGGAGTTTTAGACAGTTGTGCTCTGTTGTGTGGGTTCTGGGAATTGAACCTGGGTCCTCTGGAAGAGCAGCCAGTGCTCTTAACCGCTGAGCCCTCTCTCCAGCCCCAGCATGTAAAATCTTACTATGCTGGAAATAGTTTTTCTTGTAAAACTTCAGAGGGTTTCGTGGGCCTCCTAGGTTGCTTGTGAATTTTTCTTTGAGAAACTTTTTTTATCTAGCCCATATTGATACTTTTTATTAGGTAGTATCATAATGGAAGTGTCAGAAAACTACCACTGAGTAAAAATACTTTACATTGTTTTTAATTTGCTTTACAAAGTGACAGGTATCACCAGTGATTTCTTTAGAAAAGTCTCTATATGCATTACAACTTATTTGACCGATACTGTGTTAGTAAGCACTTAGGTGATTTCTATATTTGTTGATTGGCAATGTACACACAGTGTTTCTATACTGAAAATACCCTAGCAAGTGTTTATTAGATGACTGTTGTGTGCAAACAGAGGAACAAGAAGAATGACAGACTCTGTCTGAAAATGATTTAATATTATCTTTTAAAAATATGTTTATTTTTATCAAGGAAATCCAAAATGGAACTTAGTGACTGTTTTTAAGACATGCCCTACCTCCAATTCTAAAAGTGGTTGATATCTGTGTTTGGAATCTTCTATATAATTTCCTCATTCACCATAGAATTTACTGGGTTTTTTTGTTTGTTTGTTTGTTTTTGTTTGTTTGTTTGGTTTTTCGAGACAGGGTTTCTCTGTGTAGCTTTGCACCTTTCCTCGAACTCACTCTGTAGCCCAGGCTGGCCTCAAACTCACAGAGATCCGCCTGCCTCTGCCTCCCAAGTGCTGAGATTAAAGGCGTGCGCCACCACCGCCTGGCTACTGTGTTTTTTTAATTGGTCCTTGTGGCTTTTGAATAGATGATCCATCTGAAACAGATGAGGATTCCAGCTGTGGCTCCCCTACAGGGTAGTTGAGTGGTGAAGTCCTGAAAGGACAGTAGAGCTTCTTAAAGCTAAATTCTGAGTAGAACAAAAGAAACTAGCTGGGGACGGGCTTAGAAAACCATTCTTGGGAAGACAGGTATGAGGGGAGATTTGCAACAAAAAGCTTTCCTCCCTGGTAATGTCTAACTGCCTCTCCTCAGTTGGTTGAGGACACTTTTCTTCTGGCTGGTGTGGTGAAGGAAGAGTCTTAGGCTGTTACAAGTGAGATTGAAGCTCTGCACCTGTGTCTTCACAGTTCTGTAACTTTGGGGGTGTCTCTGCCCATGTGATTCCTATGACATTCATGAGCATTTTACTTGGTTCCTGAAGCCAGCCGTTTCCAGCTATGTTACCCAACTTCTGATGTGCAAGTGATCTGTGGAGCAGTTAAGGTTTGATTTAATGTAGTTTGAAACAGCCGAGGTCAGACTTCCATGTGGCTTATGGGCCCCTCACACTCAAATCCAGAGGTTCTTATTTAAAATACAGATCTCTGAATGGTGTTTATCCTCTAGCTTTTCGGAACGTCATTATTTAGTTTACAAGGCACTTTCTGTGTTGTGATACCTGGAGAAATATAGACTCAAGAACTGTAGAAATACTGTTTAAAAATGAAACAAATATTTCTAATTTCAGATCAACAGTAAAAAAAAAGAATCAGCATGGGAAATGACAAAGAGTCTGTATGACGCCTGGTCAGGATGGCTTGTAGTCACCCTGACAGGACTGGCATCAGGTAAGGAAAAGGTTTACCGCCAACCTTTGCTCTTGTTTTTAAGTTAACTGAATAGCGCTGTCCTCCTCTCCTCAATTTTGAGGTACAGTAGAGTTTTTTTTAGAGTGTTTGCTTCTCTTGAAAAACAAAAAACAAAAGTTAAGTATAAGACCAGGAGACAGAGGTTTCTGAGTCTAATTTTGGCTGTGGCACTTTGTCTCACCAACTTGGCTGACTCAGTTTCCGTATCGGTGAAAAGAAATGGTTTAGATGAATGAATCTTGTACTTTAGTATCATAATCAATAGCTGATACTTGTTCTCATGCAGTATTCTAGCAGCTCGGCATGTATTTAAGCCTCATGGTACTCTCCATCATTAATGCCATCCTAACCGTGTTAAGATGAGGGACTAAAGCACAAGAGGACGGAAGTGGCTTGGCTGCACCCTTAGCCATAGGTGGCTTGGCCCGGTTCATGATCTGTTATTCTAGCACTGCACTGCCCAGTGTGGCCACCAAGTCCGCAGAGAGTGGAGTTGAACAACCAGCAGCGGATGGTCTCAGTACCTCTAGGGATACTTTTAATTATTCCTAGCTTCTGTCAGGTACGACAGAAAACAGGAAAAAGTAAGGTATTTGTGGAGAATAGAAAAAAGTATCGATGACTGGCATGCATAAGAATTTTGTGTTCTGGGTGGGGCTGGAGAAATAGCTCAGGGGTTAGAAGCACTGAGTGCTTCTCTAGAGGACCCAGGTTCAATTCCTAACACCCACATGGCATCTCACAACTGGCTGTAACTCCAGTTCCAGAGGATCCATGGCACCAGGCATGCATGTGATACACACACACACACACACACACACACACACACACACACACACGTAGGCAAAATACCCATCAACATAAAATAAAATATATATTTTAAAAAAAAACCATGTCTGTGACACCCATTGATTTCTTGTGATAAGAGTAATCTAGATTTTAGCATAACTTTATATATTTTTAGTATTCTGTCAGTAAGATAACCTTCATATGTGTAGCTTTCTGTTAATTAAAAAATAAATTTATCATGAAGTAATTCGGTGAATGATGTGAACTTCCTTAATTATATTTAATGAACATTTTATTTTATTATTTTTTTGTTTTGGGACAGTCTCACCATGTAACTCTGGCTATACTGGAATTTGATATGTAGACAAAGGCTGGCCTCAAACTCACAGAGATTCACTTTACCTCCCAAGTGCTGATATTAAAGGTGTGTGCCACCACGCTTAGCTGTGAGCATTAAATTTTAATGAGGTCTATATCATTCATTCATAAGTCTACTGATTAAGTTTAGGATGGAAACATGCTAATTAAATGTCCCGATTTCATTTGCCAGAGTTGTGAAGCTCCTGCCAAGTAGCTGTCTTTTCAAGGTTTTTAGTGTTTTTAAAATAACCTTTTCTCTTTTTAAAATTGCAATTAATTTTAATGATGTGTCGGTTGTAATTCCAAAGAATATCAATTTTATTTTAAAAGAGCTATTTACAGTTTTTAAAATTGTATTTGATTTTAAATAAATGTATTTAAATTTTTAAGTCTTAAATTTAGGTAATAGTTCCTAATTGACCCTTTGCTTATAGGAAGATTTTTGCTTTTTATTAATCTCTTCACTAGATAGTTTTAACGCTCCCTGAATAGACTTACATTTGGATCTTTCCAATGCACTCTCACAGGAGCACTGGCTGGATTAATAGACATTGCTGCTGACTGGATGACTGACCTAAAGGAGGGCATTTGCCTCAGTGCATTGTGGTACAACCATGAACAGTGTTGTTGGGGCTCCAATGAAACGACGTTCGAAGAGAGGGATAAGTGTCCACAGTGGAAAACGTGGGCAGAGTTAATCATAGGTCAAGCAGAGGTAAGTCTTTGCTCAAGATGAGTTAGCCGTTGATGTAGATAAGTATATCCACTTCCTCCAGTTATAGAATTAATCACACATTAGGTGATTGTAACCTGCACCAAAGGAGAAAAAGACAAAGTCTGTATTTAGCAGAGAGGAATGGAAAATCTTTAAATACAGTGAGAACAAAGGCATATTGTTTCAAGCAGCTTTTGTGATATTTAATGCATAATCATGAGTCACATGGATTATGATAGAGATTTATTGCAAGTTGTGGCAGAGAAGTATAGTTAGTGCAACAGGAGCTGTGTAAAGTTAATGAAGTGGATTATCATGTCTCTAAGATTGGAACATACGAATTATGGAAGTGCAAGATAGATTTTATAATTTATAAAATCAGCTTTTCTAGGTTGGAATGCTTTAAAGAAATTCATACATTTTTAAATTTTCCAGCTTTTATTTTTTTGTTTTTTAAGATAGATTTTTAATTGAAATAGAAGTACATCCTTTTTCCCTTCTCTTTCCTCCCTCCATCCCCTCCTGGGTACTGTCCTTCCAACTCCTCCTGTGCCCCCTCTTACTCTTAAATTAATAGTCTCTGTCTTTTATTGTTGTTATATTGTGTGTGTGTGTGTGTGTGTGTGTGTGTGTGTGTGTGTGTGTGTGCGCGCGCGCGCGCGCGCGCGCATGAACAAGTAAATACATACTGCTGAGCTGGTTTTGGTTGGTTTGTCTGTGTTTGCAGGGGCTCACCATTTTGTATTGGTTAGCTAACAAGGGGGTTCATCCTTGGAAGAGGCTAATACTTCCTCCCTAGCTGCCATTGGTTCCTGTAGTTCTTTGTCTAGGGTCCCGTGAAATTTTCCCCTCTTCCGCATTCATGGGTCTGTTAATACTGCCATTGTTCTGGCCTTGCTTATGCTGCCCTTTTCTAGGAGATACTGTTTAAGGTAGACTTCCTGGTATTTTGGTTCTTAAAATCTTACTGCCCCATGTCTGCTGAGCCATAGATGCAGGAATTATGGTATAGACGTATCCAGTGGTGCTGGGCTCCCCACAATCCATTGACCTCTGTATTATGTACAGTTAAGAGTTTTCTGAGATGATCTCCATTTGCCAGGAAATGTGCCTCCCAAACAGAAAGGGTTAGCAGGCCTTAGACTGGAACTAGGCTTGTATTTGTAGATGGTAGACGGTCCTATGTTTTTCTTTGCAGTAGTTCAATATTTAATTATATAATTACAATGATGTTCTGTACTAAAGCTTAAATTTGGATAAGATTCAATATTTATATATTTACATATGAATATATTTTAAAATACAGATATTTATATTTTCACATATGGATATATTTTAAAAACTTTCATTATAGCCAAAGTTTAGGTAAAAAGAATATTTTTTGGTATTATATTTCATATGGTTTTTGTGTCTTACCTTGCTTAATTAAAGTCAGTTTAACAATCTTTGGGAGAGTTGAAACAGAATGAAACCTAAGTGCTGGGGCTGGAGAGATGCTTCAGTGGTTAAGAGTGGCCACTGGTCTTGCAGAGGACCAGAGTTGTTCTCAGCACCACATGGAAGCTCATAGCTCTAACTCCATTTCCAGAGAATCCCCTTGTCCTTTTCAGTACTCTGTGGACTTCTGCATGCTTGTGCTTCAGTAAACCACACAGCCAAACACACGGACACATTAAACAAACATGCAGACAAATAAAGGAAAAATCCAAGTGCCAGCACAAGTTACCTCCACCACCGATTTCTAAAACATTTGTGGGTAGGCATGGGTCAGTGCCTGTGTCTCTGTAACAAGACCTGAGAAATCAGGAAAACTGGGAAGTGTACCAAATGGGACTAAGGCTTCTTAGCATAAATAGTGGTTAGTGTTTGGATTCTGTTCAATTCCTTGTTCACATAAAGCTTTTATCATTGCGGAAATAAACCAAGAGACGGTTAGAACTTTTACCCAGTTGTGTGTATGGTGGCATGTACTTGTAGTCCCAGCTATCTAGGAAGCTTAGGTGAAGACATTTCTTGAGCCTAGAAGTTGAGCTCAGCCTGGGTGCATATCTGAATCCCAAATCCAAAAATACTAATTACAGTAGCGATAAGTTTTACAGAAGTTTCTTATGTGACAGGCACTTGAATTAGTGGTACATTGTCAGACTCATGTTCATACTCCATGCTGTTGTTGCTTTTTAGGGCCCAGGATCTTATATCATGAACTATATCATGTACATCTTTTGGGCTTTGAGTTTTGCCTTTCTTGCAGTTTCTTTGGTGAAAGTATTTGCTCCGTATGCCTGTGGCTCTGGAATTCCAGAGGTAAGCCATATAATATTCATTGAATGGAAATTGTATGCTGCCTTTTATCTTTAGGAATTGTACTTTTTTAGAAAATAGAGTATTTTTTAATATAAAATTTTAAAAAAGTTTAAGCTGAGGGCTCAAGAAATGGTTTAGCCTGTAATATAGAGATTGATAATCAATCTCTCTCTCTCTCTCTCTCTCTCTCTCTCTCTCTCTCTCTCTCT
>CABHPR010116606.1:0-11768 GCA_902168415.1 Peromyscus melanophrys
TATAAGAAAGCAGACAGAGCAAGCAGTGAGTAGCAAGCTAGTAAGCAGCATTCCCCCATGGCTTCTGCTTCCGTTTCTGCCTCCAGGTTCCTGCCTTGAGTTCTTGCCCTGTCTTTCCCCAGTAATGGAGTGTGATATGAGTGTGTGTAAAGTGAAGTAAACCCTTTTCTTCCCAAGTCGCTTTTGGTCATGGTGTTTATCACAGCAATAGGAAGGCTAAGACAGTGTGTGTGCATGTGGATGTGTTTCTGGACATGTTCCTCTTAATTTAGAAAAAATAAAATAAAATACAGGATAAAAGGCCTTGTTAGGATCCTCCCCAAGCCTGAGTTGGTTCCTCTCCATCTCTATGCAAACTATAGAATTCTGTATATCGAGTGCAAATTTAAGCCAAGTCCGATCATCCAGACTCCAGACATTGTCACCAACATGATAGATCTATGGCTCATTTGTCCCCATTCAATGGTGACCATACAATAACATGATAGTGAACAGCTGGGTCTTCTGGTTGCAGGAAGTTGAAGTGAGCCTGTGAGAGACATGCTTTTCCTCTTAGAGAAGGTGGCATGCACCTGAAGACAAATGCCAAGAGTTCCTAGGGCGGTAAGGACACAGCAGGGCTGTGAGAGGGTCCCGAGAACCGTCTACAGCTGAGAGCACTCACATGGGCACATGATCAGCTGCGTTCATCATTGCAGGTACAACTTCATGCTGCTGGGCACACAGTAGGTCCATAATAGGTTTCCTAGCTTGCCTTTATAAATGGGATCTCACTGCATGCATGTGCATATGTGTACCTGTGTATCTGTGTGTGTGTGTGTGTGTGTGTGTGTGTGTGTGTGTGTTCTGTTGAACTCAGTATCAAGCACCCAGTAGGTCCATAATAAATTCCCTTTGCTTTTTAGGGAGGTGAGCATTCCGTAGGTCCACACTAAGTTCCCTTATTCTTCTTATACAGCTGAGTACCCAGAAGGTCTACAACAGAAGCCTGTACCCTCCAGGTGACTCTGAGGTCTCAAAGTGCTGCCCCATAGATCCATCCCGAGCATCTTAGTCCTCTACGAGACCATGTCCCCAGCAGGCCAGTGCCAGATCCCAAGCATACACTTCTGGGGCTGTGGGAGGTTCAGTTACCAGGCTCTTGCTCCGGGTCACATTCTCCAGCTCACTGTGCATGTTCTCCAAGTCCGCAGTCAGCACCTTCTGGGTCTTCAAGGCGTCCTCACATTTGGCCTCACTCTGTGTCAGCTAGACAGGAACAGGAGCAGAAGGAAGTCACTTCTCTAACATCACCCTCCCTACCAGCCCAGCCCAGCTCAGCCCTAGCTGGCTACCCCTACACCTTCACACCTGTCTGTCAGCATACATTGTGTGAGCCAGGAGTATCTGTGCTTGAGGCAGCGTGGGTCTGAGCCCAGCACTGTCCTGTGACAGGGCTCTGAACCCTGCTGCAGGAGTGGGGGGCTCCTTAGTTTCATTGGGCACACACCCGAGGATGCCTACTTCCCACTCAGCACCAGGCCCAAGACACACAGGGAGCAGTCAATGGTCCTTCCCAGAGGAGACAGGCAAGGACAGGTAGTGACAACCTCTCTGGAGACTACAGGGAGTGGGGCAAAGGGGCAGAGGGATGAAAGGAAGAACTATCATGAGAGGTTTTTGCCTCAAAGGATGGCAGAAGCCTATGAGACCTGACCGGGGCGTGGGTTAAGCTTGTCTGCAAACCTTTCAAAGGAAAAACATTCTGCATGGAAGGGCCTTCCTGTGCTTGCCTTTGACCAGATCTCAGTCACTCAAACTGCTTTCTCATCCTCCGCCTTCTCATCTGTTGGTAGCCTACAATCACGCACGCACATGCCGCCCCCTCAAGAGTGGAGGGACCAGTCCCATGGAGAAACCCGCATCAGCACACAAACCCTATGACCAGCGTGCAAATGGCAGTTTCCCATGATCCCTAGAATTAGAATCCTCAGACAGAAAAAACACACAAGGAAAACGCTGCAGACTCAGAGTTGGGTAGTGCCTCGCCCAGAGCTCACAGTTGCGAGCAACAGAGGTAATCCCAGGATTCCCCAGGCACACATACTTTCACTTCAGAAACCACTGTCTCCTGAAGGGTTAAGGGTCTGCTCATGGAGCCACACACCCGTAATCCAGCATTTTGGAAGGCTGAGGCAGGAGGATTGTGAGTTTCAGGCCGATCCTGTCTCAAAAACCAAGAAATTGAAACAGAAGAACTTGATAGGGGAGGAAAGGTGACCAGGCCTGCTGAAGAGGCCTCTGAGTGAGCAAGCAACAAGCTGACCATGTAAGAAAGGCCTCCAGTCCAGGCAGAGGCTATGCACAGCCCCCTTGGGAACAATCCCACCTCCTCCAAACAAAGAACAGCTCTAATGTCAAGGCGCTCCACCCATATGTCACCTTGACCATGACAATAATAGCCCAAGCATGGGGGTCAGTGGCCTTGGCTAGGTGCCATCCACAGAAGGGATGAAACTCCAGGCCGAGCTCGATCTGCCAAGCTGGAAGCCCGATGCCTCTGGTGAGGCAGGGAGGCTAGAAGAAGGGCTCCCCACAGAGGCAGGGAGCAAAGCTTGAGTCGGGGCCTCGCTAAGGATAAACCTGTCCTAACACAACCGGGGAAGAGGTCATAGCAAATGCAACAGGGCAGAGCAAGGGGCCAAAGGAGGGTAGCCAGACAGCTGCCCCTCCCGGGACAAGAGGGGAAAAGGCTGAGACTATGTCTAGGGGTCAGAGTAGTTGGTGACGGTAGCTGGTGACTTCGGCCCATGAAACAGCCCATCCTTTCACAGATGAAGAATCCCATTGCCGTGGCCGGGGAAGAGGGTGGCCCATGACTTGCCAGCGTCAGATTCAAGTCTTCAAGGCTCCTGACCCAAGTGTTCCTGGATCCCCTGGACCCATCTGTGCACAATTCTTGCTTACAGACCTCTTCCTCATTGTCTCAGCCCTCACCAGACCTTCCACTGTCTCCACACAACTGCCTCCCTGCCCCCCACTACCTCCACACTCTCCCTGACGCCCTATCCCGCCACTGTCTCTCTGCATTCTCACTGTCTCTTCCACCACTGTCTCTGCATTCTCAACTGTCTCTCCCGCCACCGTCTCTCAGCATTCTCACTGTCTCTCCCTGACTTCCCCTCTCCCCATCTCAGCTCTTTCTCCACCACCCTTGCTCTGTCTCCATCCCCCACTGTCTCCCCAACACCTGCCACTAGCATTCAGGGAGAGCGATTGAGATCCCCATCACATACACATCAACTGTAAGCCCAGGAACGGCTTTGCTTTCCTACGAGAAGCCACCCGCCTGCTTTAAATACTCGGGGAAATGTTTTCTTTGGACTTACAGGGCTTCTAGACAAGCCAGCCAGACATATGGAGAGAGGTGGAACAGGAAAGCTATATTTCTGTAGAGAGCTTAGATCCTAGGTTCCTGGGTTTGGTTGAACAACTTGCGGGATTTAAAAATACAGAATTGTAAATGCCACAGGGAGAACATTCCACCTGAGTTTACAAGGCTAGACTGGATGCTTTCCCGGCTGGACAGGCCACCTCAGCACGTGGAAGACTCTGCCTTCAGTGTGGAGGTTTTCTCCAGAGAGGGTCACCCCACAGTCCACACTGCACACAGACCCAATCACACGCAGCAAAAGCTGCCACTGCAAACCTATTAAAAATGTCCCCTGAGGGCCGGAGAGGTGGCTCAGTGGTTAGGAGCACTTGCTGCTCTTTCAGGAGATCCAAGTTTGGTTCCCAGCATTCATGTTAGGTGGCTCACAGCTACCTATAACTCCATCCCCAGGGTCTCCAATGTCCTCTTCTGGCCTTCATGGCCACCTACACTCAAAATAAATTTTAAAAAAATGTCAACAGGCTCAAGCCATGTCTATGAGCACAGCTGTGGACAGTGGATGCAACAGATGAGTTCCAAGACTACATGGTGACGATCTTTGTTATTTGGTCATTTAGTAAATGTTCCAGAATTGTGCCGTTCCACACAGAGACTACTGTGCATTGCTGTGTCTAGGGTAGCATTTTCAGTACTGAGTATTGAGCCCGGGGGCTTGCACACGCTTGGCAAGCATTCGCTCACTCAGCTACATCCTCCGACCCTGTTTCTTTGGTTTGTTTGTTTTCTTTTCAGACAGGGTTTCACTCACTCGACCAGGCTGGCCTTGGACTAACTGTATTGTAAATATATTGCTGCCAAGGATGAAAGTGGGGGCGAGCCCTAGAGGTTCAGTTTGTGGGTGCCATGGGGCATCTTCCACTTTGGCTTCAGGAACAGGCAGGAAAATTTTTGCCCCTGTGGCAGGACAAGGGCCCAGGCTGAGGGTGTGTGCGGATATTTATGTGAAGTTAAGTGTGAACATTTTAACAGTAGAAATCAGCTTCCACCTGTGGGCGCAGGGAGGCAAAAAAAAAAAAAAAAATGGGGGAGGGGCTTTAGACCTAGTCTGTCCTGGTTTAGAAAACAGAAACTTGGGGTGTGTGTGTGGCGAGGGGTGGAGGTGAGACAGGATTTCAGTGCATACACAGGCTGGCCTTGAACTTGTGGGGATCCTCCTGCTTCAGCCTCCCAAGGGCTGGGACTCCAGGCATGAGCTACCCTGGCCAACTAGCCCTTATATCAATGCTAAAACTTAGATTTTTGATAAAGATAAAGGGCACAATGTCTCTCGTGTGTTCACAGATGCTTCGGGAGCTGCAGGTCTGTGACGATAATGATGAAACAGATTTGGCCACATTTCACTCATGAATCCAGGGGCTGGAGATCTCCATGGTAGAGAACTTGTATATCATGTATCCAGTCCTGGGCTCCACCCCAGCGCCACAAACAAATGGCCACATATGGGTGAAGGGTGCACCGGAGCCCTGGGGGCTGTTCTCAGCCTCCTGGTACATTTTAAGTTCTTTGTAGAGTGTTTATCTAGAGTGCAGGACCTGGACCGTCAGTGTGGTGGCTTGCACCTGGAAAGCCAGCACTCTGAGATAGAGATGGGTAGATCATAAGTCAAGGTCATTCTTGGTTATATAGCAACATTTGAGGCCAGCCTGGGCTACATGAAACTCAAGTCTCAAAGAAATAATTCTTTCAAAATAGACAAATGGTGTGTATGCGTGCGTGCGTGTGTGTTGTGCATGGTGTATATATGTACATGAGTGTGCAGGTGCACACACCCATGCACACGCACACAGAGGCCAGAGCAGGACATAGGGCATCCCCCTTATCATCCTTCACCTTGCTGCCTTGAGACAGAGTCTGAACTAGAAGTCAATGCCTCATTAGGCCAGCCAGTGGGCTCTATGGATGTGCCTGTCTCTGTCCCTGATGCTGGAGGTACAGGTACCCAAAGCCATGCCCCACATTTTACACGATGCTGAGGATGCGAACTCGGGTCTTCTTCCCTGAGCCATCCCCCTGACTCCTACCCATCGAATCTCACACGATTCTTGTTTGGCAGGTTCCCTCTTCCCCATAGGCGAAGCCTCCTCCTCAGATGGATCATCGCAGTGCTCTGGCCTTCATTGAAGATGGCCGGCAGCCTGTGTGGTCACTGGGGATTTGCTCCACGCAGACACGTGTCCAAGCACCAGCCCTGGCTTCCTGGAAGCCACTGGGTGCATTTCATATTCTGGCGTACAGGGTTAGGTCATGGCACAGAGGTGCCTGGTGGTGTACAAACCACTCTCTCTCCTCTTAGTGTCACCTTGGGGGCTCAGGGCTCTGCTGCTTGCCTGTCCCTCCCCGGATAAGCAGTGCCCTTTAGACAGAAAACTAGATTTTCCTGCCCGCGATGCAAAAGCTGGCCCTTCTTCACGCTTCGTTCGTCACCGCCTTGGAAGTGTCAATATTTGTGGGTGAACAAACCTGTGACCACCATGTTTCCAACCAATTACGACATGGTCTTTATCTCCCCTGACAGGAGGTTAGGTTAATATTGAATCAATTCCCTCCAACATCATCCTTCGAGAGAAAAACCAAATAAAACACCTAGTGAGGCCATTGTTCCGGGGCTGCGGGATGGAGAGATGCGTCCCCAAGGTGCCTGGTCACACAAAGACTCCCATCAGGGCATCTTCTCAGGGCTTGTTAATTACCTCTGCTGTCTCACAGGAAGCATAGGTGACACATGGTGACAAATGCCCCAATTAAGGCCACTGGGGATAGATCCGGGGTCATCAGTCTTCTCTGATGGGAGCCCCAGGCTGGTAGTTAATCACAGCTGGGAATTCATGGTGAAGATGGGCAAGGCCTAATGGCCCAGTCACGGTCCCTGGGGGAAGGGCCCACCTGAGCACCAGAGGTTCTGGAAGGATGTGATGCCCCAGAGATGTGGCAGGGCCAACCTCTGAACCACTGGAACCCTGGGTTCAAATCCCAGCTCTTCTTATAGTCTCTGTGATTCCGGATAAGGAGGAAAATCGGGTGGCTAGTGACACAGGAAGGAAGGGCAGAACATGGCGACCTTTCACCCCAGCCATGGGAGGCATACATGGCAGTGAGAGATAATGCTGAAGTCAAGTTCAGAGGACAAATACCCATTGGGCAAAGAGGAATCTGAAGGTAGAAACAGAGCCCCCGAGACTCTATTTGACAAGTTGACAAAGTTGACAAGGTGGGAATAGACATGAGGGACAGCCGTGGCGGACACTGCTGGTGAGGATGGTGAGACCAGAGGGGAGGAGCTGAGCTGGGCACCCCACGGATCAGGCTAAAGAACCTAGACTCGGTGCGAAGGATGGTGGGAAGTGGCTTGTAGATCATGCATGCAAGCAACCAAGAGTGCGTTGAGGTCTTCCAAACCTTCCTCCAAAGGTCAGGTCGTGGGCTGCAGCTGGGGCTGATGGCAGCACCCAACTGGTACACACAAAGCCCTGGGTTTCATCCCCAGCATAAGGGACCCCCAGTGAGGTGACAGAGAAACTCTCTGGACAAAGACGCAAAGCCGGAGCCTTGAGAGAATTCCTGGCAGGAGACGAACAGGTGGCTTTTACTAAGGGCAGGCAGAGCACAGGGAACTGATCGGGGAGCGCTGTTAAGGGCAGTGCCTGAGACCCGTGATGGCAGTTTTGTGCTTAACAGGCAGGAGAGGGCAGGGCCCTGAGTGTGAATTAAGTAAACAATAAAGGGCTCTGTACAACGTCCGCCTGCTCCCCACCCCACCCCCTGTTAACAGAAACCAATCGCGTGCCTCCTCTGGGAAGGGAGGTGGCAGACACGGGTCCAGTGAGGAGTAAATGAATAAGCACACAGATAACTAACCAGCACCTGGGAGCTCCACCCACTTCAGCTCTCCTTGGAGCAGGTGCCGGTGCCAGCGCCCGCCAACCCTGGTCCCACAGATGTTACTGGCACAGTGATTATCTCAATTATCCATCTTGGTTGTCGGGATGGCTTGTTTCCAGGTTAGTTTCAGTGAAAACATCCTCCGACGGGAATTAATTAGCACCTTACAAAACACTGCACCCAGACGTCAAAGACACTCCCCCCACCCTCCAGCCCAAGCAGCCAACACGGGTGAGTGGAGGAGGGAGGGGTACCCAGGGCGTTCTTCCTGACATCTTGTCCTAGAGGGGCTCTTGTGATGCAAGGTCCTATGTAGCTCAGGCTGGCCTCAAACTTGCTATGTAGCTAAGGATGACCTTGAACTTCTGATCCTTCTGCCTTTCACACCTCAAGACCTGAGGTGTGTATATGGTGCTGGGTTGGAAGCTGCCCGGTCCACGTTTTCATGCACTCTGGGCAAGCACTATATCAGCTCCATCCCCAGCCCCAATCCTGGAGGTCCTACAAAGGGAATTCTACAGATCCTGTGATCTGATGTTCTTTGGGGGTGTGGTGCATCCTATGAGATATGACACAGATGTCCCTGAAAGGTAGGGGCTGGCTCAGGATCACCCAGGCAGGAGATGAACCCATTGTACACCTCTGTCCGGGCCCCTTCCAAGATAAACGGCCTTCTCCCTGGTCATCCATCCTTCTATGAGCAACCTGTGAATGCCCAGAATCCACCCCAGTGTCTGAAGCCCTTTACTGGAGTACCTGGAGCAACAAGTGATGACCACACTCCATGCTAGGAAGAGCTGGAGGTGAGACCCCTCCCAATATGAAATCAGCACCACCAGACAAGGTGCTCTGGACTCAAAATTCAGGTCTTTTCAAAGTAGCAGAGCTGAGGTAGATCACACGAACCCATCACCTCACAGTCGACATCCTCACCCACAAGATGGTTGGACTGCCAAGGTGAAGGGAATTTCGTAGGCAAGTGGCTTCTGGCTCCTAAAGCCAGCATCGGGCACCCTGATGTGGTTGTTTAATATTCGGATCTGAAGCTGGTCATGGTTGTTCACAGAGTAATCCAGTACATGGAAGGCCTAGGGTGGAGAGTTCGAGGCCAGCTTGGGCTGCACAGCCAGATCCTGCCTCCAAAGATCAAACAAAGCAACCAGTAGAGAGCAAGTTCTTTCTAACCCAGACCTGACAACAAAGGAGAATGGAGAGAGAAAAATGCTGTTCTAGAACAATGCTCAGCTCGCTGAGGTACAGCTGTGTTCAAGGCTCTGAGGTCAAGCCTGGTCCACACCGGGCTCTGGACACAGGTTAAGAGGATCACATCAGGTGAGCCAAGGTTCAAGAGCTCAGGATAGCCGGCATCCAGCTCCAGGCCTGTCTTTTTCTGTGCCTTTGGGTAAAGTGCTCAGTCAGCCCCTCAGACTCTGGCTTCTCGTGAGCACAGTGGGCTAAATACAGGAATATCTAACTGCTTAGGCAGCAGCGGGGATCGCCTGAACTAACACCTGGTCAGCCAAAGCTCACCTGCGAGTCCCATCAATTCAAAACGGAACTCAGGCTCTGCTGGAAGTTGCCAGTGGCTTCTTTCCTATCCGTTTGGGGTGAAACCCAAGTTTTCCCTGCTTCCTCCCTTCCTCCAGGTGTAAGGAGCTAACCCCAGGTAGCAGAGACCTCTGCGTGTCCCTACCAGGACCCTGCTTCTTCCTCCCCGCCCCTCAAAATCAGGCCACTGCATGCATTTGTGCCACGGTTCGGCTTTTCCATCAGGTGTGGATTTCATAAGGTGGGTACCACACCCGTTTTACTGACAATCCTTCCCATAGCTCCACCCATCATGGGGCACACAGTAGGTGCAGCATAAATACCCAACGAGCAAGCATACGGACAGATAGAAGAAATTGTTCGGTGCTATACACAGACAGCAGCGGCATGCCAAGTTGGCTGGCTCTCCCTCCAGCTTGGCCTTTCCTGCCTTGGTCCCTGGGGCCTTCAGGCACAGGACAAACACCAGACACCAGACAGGAGCTGCAGTGGTACCAGGAACCATCGTTGCTTTATCTAATTAGCTCCGACTCCTGCATCCGGGGACACGTGTGCCAGGAGCCAAAGCGACCGTACCCTGACCGCTGGTCCAGGAGCTCTGTCCTCACAGTCATTTCCATGACAACAGTGGCGGCAGAGAGCCAAGGCTGTGGATCCCTTTGATGGGAGCCAGATACAGAGAGCAGGAAAGAGAACTTTCAGAAGAATGAGGCTCTTTGATTCTGCCCAAGCTGCCCTCATTAAACACCACAGCTTCCTGGGAACGAACATCTTAACCCCGTAGAGGGACTGTCAGGAAATACTTTTAAAAGGGGGTGGGGGGAGGGAAAGAAGAGAAAACCACCCCAGGTTCCTTTGTCAGGACACTCGCTTGAGGGTAGGGGTGACTCTCGGAGGCTGGGAAGCAGGAACAAGAGATGTGAGGCTGGGAAGCAGGAACAAGAGATGTGAGGCTGGGAAGCAGGAACAAGAGATGTGAGGCCCTCGCCCTGTGAGGTGCTCAGTCCCCAGCTGAGTCAAGATGTCCAGGCTGTCCTCCCCACTCTCCTCCTACAACAGGTAGGAAGATGCAAGGTAACACAGAGAGCCCCTGGTTCTGCCCTCAGAGTCAGAAGCTTCGGGTCCCGGCCCCGTCACTTACTGCTGTGTTACTCCATCACACGCCTCGCCACCACTGGGCAAAATGTCCCCACATCTACAAAACGGCCGTGGGGTACCCCTCTGCTCCCCGGAAGCTCTCATGATGACTAAGTGGGTCTGGCTGCCATAGGATCACAAAGCATCCACGGCATTAGCGAGTGCCCTGCCTTTCCCGGGATACAAGACTTTTAACGCCCAAAGAAGGTCTGGAGTAAGCCAGATTGGTGGTCACCAGGGTGAGAGTTGACCCACTGAGGGAAGAGAGATGATCACAGAGTGTGGGATGGTGGCCCAGTGTCTCCTGGGTTGGTGGAACTTAGTTTGCTTAGTATTCCTTCCCCTCCTCGCCCTCCCTCCCCCTCTCTCTCCCTCCTTCCCTCCCTCCCTCCCTCTCTCCTTCTTGGTCATGAGGTGAGCATCTCTGCCTCCCATGATGTTCTGCCTCAGCACAGGCCCTCAGGGATGGGGCCAAGTGACCTTGGACTGAACCATCAAAATCCACAAGTAAGCCTCTGTTCATTGGCTAACAGAAGGTGCTAAGCTGTCTGGAGATGCCAGGTGATAACATGCACAGAGGATTCAGTACATGGTGGTGGGGGGGAGGGAGAGGATTCCAGCCAATGAGAGCTGGTAACCCTCATGAAACCTTGCCTGGCATCATAAGCATCCAAGTAGACAGTCAAATGGCCACAGCTGTTCTTGGTTCTTCAAGGAGGTGACTTTGCAATATTAACCCTGCAACTGTGTCTTCTATACCCAGCCCTGGTGGCCACCAAAAGCATTCATACACTCACGCACACTAGCTTCAGCCGGTTGGCCCAGCCCTAACCTGCTCTTGCCCTCCAAACAGACACAGTTGGCTCCACCCAACAGAAGGGAACAGGTCCTACCCCTCACCCCCTACTGCCTTGTGGCTTCCTGGCCCACATCTCCCCCTCCCTATGGGCAAAAGCCTCTGGCTGTGTTTCCCAGAAGAGCCCCTCTCCCTATGGGGGCCCTCCTCACCTGGCTGTGCACCTTCTCCAGTTCTTCCTTGCTGACGGACGTCTTGCTATCCTCCATGGTGGCCAGAAGGAGTTGAACATCAGACAACAAAGCGTGTGTCCTCCTGAGGTCCCGGCGGAGACGCTTTTCTACATCAAAGTCACGATGGCCAATCTGGAAGCCAAAGAAGGGTCATTTTAGGTGGAAAGCAGTGGCCACGACCAAGGTTCTTAGAACTATGCTCCATGGGCTCAACTTGCCTCTTGCCTCACACATGGCATGGTGACCCGTATCTTTAAACCTAGCACTGGAGAGGCTGAGATGGGGGAACTGCTATGACCTGGAGGCTAGCCTGGGCTACAGTGTGAGATCCTGTCTCAAAACCACAAAACAAAACAACAGAAAGACTGTTTTCCACTCTCATATGCCAAGTGAGACAGTACCAACCACCAGGATGCTATGAGACCAGACACCCACTCAGCCTCACAAGTGCTCAGCCCCAGGGGTGCCACAGGACCATGCACAAGACTCCATCGATATCACCATAATCTGTAAGGCCCGGCTCCTTCTGTTCTGTCCTCTGCATCAAGCTAAGAGCTTCCAGAGTCTTTGGAGAAGTTAGGACAGCCCGGGTGGCAGTAGGTATGAGGAGCCTCCTCATGACAGTCATGATTCAGTGATTGTGTGTGTGTGTGTGTGTGTGTGTGTGTGTGTGTGTGTGTGTGTGTGTGTGTGTGTGTGTGTGTGTGTGTGTGTGTGTGTGTGTGTGTGTGTGTGTGTGTGT
>CABHPR010116607.1:0-19940 GCA_902168415.1 Peromyscus melanophrys
TGAGAGAAGTTGGCTGTCATGTCCTGCTCAGAGAACACTACCCCGTGCTGAAACACCAGAACAGTGCCTCTCTTCCCACCCACCCAAAAACTACTGTGGCAACAGAGAAAATTAGCATCTATTTACCTATAAAACAGTGTTCTTTTATTCTCTGGTCCCTACTTCACATTTCTAGACTAGATCAGAGTCAGCCTGCACCTCTACGGTTGAGAGGTGGGTAAGGTGTTAAAAACCAGGACACTCTCTGACACTTTGGGTCCTTCCGCAGTATGTTTTAGTACAAGACACATCTCAGCGTCATTTGACGTAAACACTTGCATGATGCTGACACTTACTGGGCATGACAGAAGCCTGTAAGAGCCCAGGCTAGCCTTGAACTCAATAGGTAACTGAGGTTGACCTTGAACTCCAGATCTTCCTGCCTGCACCTCTCGAGTGCACAGGTTAAGGGCCACCGCTCACTCCTCCCAGCTCACTTTCTAAGCAGTCTGAGAGGCAAGTGGAACCCAGGTATGGTTTTGTGAGGTTCCTCACCCGCTTCCTGAGAATATATATAAATAGGGAATAAATAGCAAGAGGTGTGGGGGTGGAAATGTTCCTGTCTGCAGCTAAGGCTCCTGTGTGTGTGTTCTTAAGGAGGGGTGAGTGACCCGGAAAGGAGCTCATAGATCTCATTCACTTAACATCAGAAAAAACTTCATTAGATCTCAGAACCCTTTTAGGAAACAGCAGCCCCAGCCTCTTACTGAATCAAGAATTACTTTTCAAATAATCACTCCAAATCTATGCCCTGTAATTTGGTAAAGACACATCACCGAGACAGCAATACACACCAGTAATCACCCACCGCAAATCTCTGCTTGAGGCTCTACAGAGCTTCCACTAATGGAAAATAGACACACTGGGTGGCAGCTTCTATAAACCATAGCATATTGATATCATTAAATAATACACAGTCATTTATTAATGAGTTCTGAAGACTGTTTAATGACCAAGGGAATGGCCACCACATTTGATTTAATTGAAAGGCTAGACATGAAATTTACATACTAGATGACCCTCCGGCTGGCTGGCTGGCTGGCTGGCAGGCAGAGCGTGGGAGCAGGAAAGGAAAGGGTAATCGCAGCTGTACTAAGTTGAGACTGATTAAACAATGAACCAAAGATTTAACAGGGCCTAAAAAATGTACACATGGTCCCATAAACAACGGTTGATGGCAGGGGAAAACCCCACTTGGTTTCAAAACTGAACAAATACTACAGAAGTCTAGTGTGAAATCGCAGAGCGTTCTGTGCCTGCGTTTGCAGGGGTAGAAACAGGAAGGGCTCTCTCTGTGCAGGGACGGAGAACTGGCGCAGGTGCTAGACTTGAGAGGCCGACAGAGGGGCCAGACAAGCACTTAGTCACTGGCGGCTGCCGCTGCATTGTCACTGGAACTTGGTTTTGCTTGTCTGGGACTTGGAAAGAATAGGTGATGAAGCACTAGTGTGGGCCGATGGGAGAGGGGAAAGAGAGTCAGAGCTGGGGACCCAACTATCAAGATTTCCCAGGTCCCCTTGCAGCCCCCAGGTGTGTCCTAAAAAAAAAAAAAAGTCAAGCGCAGAAGTTCTAACCCAAGAGGAAGACAGTTGCCAGGTCTAAACTATAACCTCAGGCACTGCCAGGCTCCTGAGCTGCACACAGCAGCACCCTGCAGAGACTAGGAACCCTCTACTCAGAGCAAGGTTCTCGGAAAAGGTCTGATCACATTCGCCCTCACCGTGACCTTGGTCTGGGAGCTCTCCATCTCAGTAATCTGCATGGCTGACTCTCTTCAACTTCATTATCTTCCTCAAATGTCTTCTGTTTTCGTACTTTGGAGTGCTGGGCATTGAACCCACAGTTTAGTGCATGCTAAGGGTGTGCCCTACCACAGATGTCTACGCCCAGCACTGAGACAATCTATTGAAAGCAGAAGCTTCATGGTTGGGGAGGTGACTCAATGCGGGAAGTGCTCGCCATGTAAAGCACGAGAACCTGAATCCAAATCCTCAGATCTCGTGTAAAGCCAGGTACTGTGGCACACATCTGTAATCCTCATGTTCCTAGAGAGGATCGGAGGTGGAGACAGGAGAATCTTTAGAATAGCCTTGTCCGTGCAGAGACCCTGCCTTGAAACAATGTGGAAGGGGAAGAGGAACATCCAACGCTGACCTCTGACCTCTGCACATGAACTAGGACACTTGTGTGACCTCGGGAACACACACACACTTCATACACACACATATATACCAAAAGTGAAGTATGCATACGTGCATGTAGCAGCAATTAATGAAAAAAAAGAGACCATGAGTTTGAAAGAGAGCAAGGAGAGGCATATGGAGGGCCTGCAGGGAGGAAAGGATGTTGGGGAAAGAATGTGATTTTATTATAATCTCCAAAAGAAAAGGAAAAAAAAAAAGACTAAAAGTAGGAAACCATGTTCATGATAATAAAATCAATAAACAACTATAACTAAGTTGAGAACAAAAGTTAAATGAATAAATATACCAGTAAAACACAAGCCTCCCCCAGCAATACCTTGGCAAAGCCCCTGGCACCTCAGGATTGCTGCTGTTGTTGATAATTCACCCACTTGTGTCAGGATTGTTTTTATTTGTCTTATCCACCTGCACAAAAGCTGCTCAACAACATGGTTTCTTTCCCTGTTTTGTTCACAGATGGTCTCAAGTGTGCGGATTGGTATGTGGTACCTAGTATTTACTCACTAAGTGAATGAATGACTGACTACACCCACTCATCGGACAATGATGGCTTTCCTTTTCGTCTTTTAAGTTTTCCATATATTTATCACTTGTATCCATTGAAACAGTAAGAAACTGAAGAAACAGAAAGTGAGACTGGGCTGGTTAGACGGCTCCATGGACAAAGGTGCTTGCTGCCAAGACTAAGGACCTGAGTTCTATCCCCGGGTCCTACCTAGTATAAGAAGAACCTATTTCTGCAAATTGGCCTCTGACCTCCACACACTTAGGCTATAGCAAAACACTCCTACACATGTATATACACAGACACAGAAAATAAATGAATGTAAAAAATATTTATGAAGAAGGCAGGACTCACAGTGAACACTGCTTGGAGGTTATTCAGCTTCTCTATCTCCTTGGGCATGCCATTACTGCCCCAGCGAATTAGGTAGTTCTCACTAGCAGGGAAAAAAAAAAGGAAATTATTCTTAGTGAGAGGGTATCTGGGGCAGAGGCTGCTCACAGCAAGAGGCAGAAGTGCCTCATGAGGAGGCAGGTGCTGTGGAAGGAAGCACACACACACACCATACATGAGGGGCCTCTGTGTTTGAAAGACTCCCTACTACAGAGAACAACCTATACAGTGGCAAACACTGCTCAAGATAGCTCAGACACGGAATTTCATGAGTTCTTTCGTCTGGGGTCATCATTCCACCTCAAATTTCTTGTCTACAAGCTTCAGCTTTGCTGAAGCGAAAGTTTAATTTTAGAGTTGGGCATGGTGGCTCCGGTCTGTGATCTTGGCACTCTGGAGACTGATCATCATTATTTGAAGCTAGCCTGAGCTACATAGTAAACTGGCCATGTCTCAAGAGGCCACACTTATAAAAGCTTCATTTTGTAAGTTAGTCCCAATCCATCCTTCACGGTCCACATCATACAAGTGACTTAGTAACCATTTTTACTTTTTGAGAAAGGGTCTTATGCTGCCCAGGCTGGTCTTAAACTCACTATGTAGCTGGTTCTCTATTTCCACCTTTCTGGTGCTGGGATTACAGTCCTGTGGCATCCATCTGGTTTATGTAATGCTGGGAATTGAACATGGGGCTTTGAGAATGCTAAGAAAGCAGTCTATGAGCTGAGCACACCTAGGCCCCAGGAATTACTTTTTACAGCGTTCTTAAGGATAAATCTTCAAATGGAGTTGTTTGGAGTTTGTTCAACAAATCCTCAAGTTGTTCAGTGAAGGTCACCCTGGGGCTCAGCCACAGTCTTTAGACTTTCTTTATGTCGACTTTTTCTACCCCAGCAGTTTTGGGTTCATGGGAGAGTTGAGTTGCAGAGTTCCCAAACACATAGCCCCCATCTAACCATCTTATAACTGCTTATAACCTTCATGGACACACCATCATTCAGACAGCTGACATGAGAGCTCACAGCTGGAACAGTGAATTGCATGGGCTTGGACAGAGACACAATGGCAGACACTCGCCATTGCCATATCCTACAGCTCAGTCTCGGGGCCATGAATCCCCATTGTGCTTCACTTCATCTCTCTCATTCCTCCCCTAGGGTCTTCTGAATTATCCTTGTGTCTGCATCCTGGGCAGCTCCATTCACTCTTTAAACCCTACAGAGTACACACTCTGAAGCTGCATGGTGCCAGCATCCATGGACAAAGGCTTCAGAGCCCAAAGGACTTTATTTTCTATTGTCAGAAGTGACTATACCCACTGTCTACATCTCGCTATCTCAAACCCAGTGAAGGGCTCCTGGATAAGGTCAGGGGAAGACTCTACTTTGCAAGTCCAAGCACCAGTGACATGGGTCTCCATTACCTGATGAAGGTGGACTGGTCTGGGTCATACAGGGCCATGAAGAGCTCCGCATCCTCGCCGATGTTACAGACAAAGTTCTTGAAGTTCACATAGAGGCCGTAGGTGTGCACAGTATTGAAGATTGCCTGGCCTCTCAAGTCCAGGTTCTGCAAAATGCTCTGGGCCACAGGACAGGAGAGAAGACTTAAGCAAACGGAAAAAGTATTGGCAAAGAAGTCACCCTATAAAAAAGGGACAGCTGCTATACTCAAGGAGAAGTACTTGTTAAGAACTGAGCCTATGTGGACCTGAACCAATTATCCCTCAGTCAAACAAACACATCAGCATTATCAGATAACCAAAGTGGTCCTGTTCAGGGACTTGAGTCCAAATAATTCAATAAACGCTGCCTAAGAGGCTGCAGAGATGGCTTGCCATAAAAAGTGCTTGCTTTGGAAGAATGAAGAGCAGAGTTCGGATCCCCAACATTCATGTAAATCCTGGTGGGCACAGCAGTCCACCTGTAATCCCAGCATACAGGAGATAGAGACAGGATCCTGAACAAGCTGGCTAGCTAGACTAGCTGACTTGGGAAGCTCTAGGTTCACTTGAGAGACCCTGCCTCAATAAATAAGATGCAGAGTGAGAGAGGAGGCTACCCAACGCCAACCTCTGGCTTCCACTCCCACCTGCATATACATGTATATATTCATGTGGGTTCACACACATGCAAGCAAACATACCTACCTGCATGCACACCACATACATACACATGAAAAATAACCGTGCTGTCTACAGGTAGTAACTCAGTTTTTAGCAGACTTGTGAGGCTTCCATGTCCTATGACGGGATGCTGGAGGATCAAGCTTAAATCACTTGATACACTACCCAACTTCACAGGAAACAAACGGTTCCATGAGAAAGCTATACCCTTGGGTGTGGCTCTCACTAGATGCAGAATCACAGTCACCTACTATCATGACTGCTCACCAGAAAGCAAAAGCAATAAAGAACACACAGACCAATCTTTCCTCATCCAAACAGAAAATATACCAAATGCCAACATGGTAGGTCAGGGTGGTCAGAATGTGGCTGACAGTTTTTTTCTTTTTTTGATTTTCTCCACCTTTCTAAATTTTCTTTACTTCCAAATTTTTCCAAATATGTCATTTAAAATAGCTTTATCTTGGAAATCACAATATTTATAACAAATACAGAAGTTTATACGATAAAAAGTCTTCCTTTCACCCAGTTCTCCTTCCCAGAGGCCTCTTTATTTTTATTTTGTATATTTATGTGTATGAATGTTTAGGCTGCATGTACTCTGTGTACCATGTGCATGCCTGGTGCCTGCAAAGGTCAAAGACACAGATCCCTCGGAACTGAAGTTATGAGCGGCTGAGAAGCACTAAGTGGGTGCTGGGAACCGAACTCGGGTCCAGAGGCAGCTTTGAATGGCTAGTTTCTAATCCACCATTCCAGTTACTCTGTGGATATGCAAGCACTGGAGGGTGGATGCCCTTTGCATCTTTTTAAAACAAGTACTATTTTATAAAATAGTTCTGCATCTTTCTACACACACACACACACACACACACACACACACACACACACACACCTACCTTTGTTCCCTTTCCAAATCAGAACACACACACTGGCCTCATTCTTTCTGCCCACTTGTAAAATGAGGACACACGTGATCTTTCTAGGCATTTCTATTGTCTACTATTCCTTTTTTTGGCACTAAAAACCAAAGCAAAGAAGGAAATCCTAGCAGCTTGACCTGCACCCAGGAGGAAACATACCTTCTCCTCTTGGATCTTCTCTTCTATCCTTTTTGAAGCAACTTCATGGGCCTTGAAGAGGGCAATAGTGCTGGTGTTGTCTGGGTCCAATATGTTCCCATTGTCATCGCGCACCACCAGATCCAGTCCAAGCATTCTGAAGAGAAAGGAGGTGGTAAGTAGCTCTCCCCTCCACTGCCCTCTTTATAGAAGAACCTGTATCAGAAAGCCCAGGGGATCCAGGAGAAACAGGTAGGGACTGGACACCGCCCGGGAGTTCCCTCCTTCCAATCTCCACCTCCTTTCCACCTTCAGTAACATAACACAGCTCAGGAGGCCATCCCAGCCAAACCTGCGTGCGTGTGCCAAGGACTTGGCCCAAAGCAAGACAGTAACATTGACAATGATTCTGACCAAAGCCCTCTTTGCAGTGATTCCCTGGCCCAGTCTCCTGTGATCTGGCATGGTAAGAACAACAAACCCATACATCATCCTTCAAAAGCCTTTCCTGACTTCCTTACTCAATGTTGTCTTCAAGGAGGAAGAAGTCCTGGGGGCTACCCTCTCATAATCCATCTCTCTGTGGGCTTCGCTGTCATTCACACTGTAGTCTGAACTCTGGCTTTAACATCTGCTCTCTCTAGGACCCTTTCACTCTGCAAGGCCTAGGCTCCTTCATGTGTAAATGCTTCCTACCCTTGATGGTTGCCATAAGAACTTGATTGAGATCACTGCAGGAAAGCATCTCATAGAACCTCACATACAGTAAGCACCAATGTTAGCTCTGACTGCAGGGAATGGCACAAGAAAACTGGCAATGAAAGCTCTGGGGGCTGCAGGGCAAGAGCAGAGACAAGCACGCCCCTCTCCTAAGGCTTTTGTGCCCAATGGGCACAGAGGTAGAAAGAACTCAGAGACTGGTGGAAGAGAATTCTGCTCTCAGTCCTCAGCCCACCTTCCAGGCACCTGCAGGAGTAGTGAGCTGCGATGTCCCACGGCAACACTCAAGGGCTAACAACCAGAGGTGCCAAGCCCTTGGGAAGAAAGCAGCCATGCCTCACTTCCCTCCTCCCTGCTCTACGGCAACTCAACGAGTCATCTGCCTTGGCAGCTTCTTTCCCACGGTGGCCAGACCACCCAGACCTGAGAGCAACGGCATGCTGGCAGAGCTGGGTCATGGATGTATTGGCAGAGAGGCTCTGTTTCCTGAGCTGCTTTCAAGGACACGTGTGAGAAAGCAGGCATGCTCTGCCATGTGGGAGACATTAACATGCTATACCAGGCCTTGGGGGAACCTCCAGGCCAATGTTACTGTGGCAAGCCCACAAAAGCACAGAGCCTCATTCTACCTGGGCTGGCTTTCTGAAAGATCCGGAGACCGCATGAAAGGCCATGCAGCTGCAGCAGTGACAGTGACCTGGGGACACTTCTTCTGTTGTTATGACCAAAACATACCGACAAAAGCAACTTAGAGGAATAAAGGGCTTACTTTGGCTCACAGTTCAAGGGATGGCATGGCAGACGACCTGAGACCGGTCACATTACATCATCACTTAGGAAGCAGATGGAGGCTGGTGCTCTGCTAGCTTCTCTTATTCAGTTCCAGGACTCCAGAGAGTGGTGCTGCCCCACATTTCAGGTGGGGGTTCCCTCCTCAGTTAACCTAATCTAGAAACCCCATCACAGATGTGCCCAGAGGTTTGTCTCCTAGAGGATTCCAGATCCTGTCTAGGAGACATCAACACTGACCATCACAGAAGACAAGTATCAGAGAAGGGATTCACATCTCAACTGCAGGCAGAGTCAGACCTAGAGGTGGGGCCTGCGATTAAGTTAAATCCTTCCCATTGCCTTTGTGACTTGGAAGGAAATCAGTCAAGTCCACATCCCCCTAAATAAAATTGGAAAAAAATTAATTATTTCACAATAAGTACCTCCTAAGGGTTATAAGTATGTGATGTGTACAATGGAGGCAGTCTGTTAAACTGACTGAAGTCTGCATCCCATGTTGATTCCAATTCTTTCTAAATACAGCTTATTAGAGTAGTGCATTTAAAGACTAGGCTAATGAACTGTATTTTAACAGAGGTGTGAAGGATAAGCAAGAGCCCTGGGCCTGGAGCCATGGGGCAAATGGAGAGACAGAAATGACATCAGCATCAACTAGATAACCTAAATACCAAATGAACAGCAGCAAAGCTAACGGAGGGCTTCTGGGGTCTTCTGGAAGGGGTTGGCTGAAAGCAGGAATCCCCGGCCACACCCACTGTGGATGTGGAGGAATGGACTGAATTTCTCATGCTGGGCAAGGCAGTGGTACCTGGAAGCTCCAGGTCCACCTGTGATACTTAGGAGCTTGCTGCAGAAATGGACACATAAGTGTGTAGATAGAATTAATGGGCAGGAAGGAAGGAAGGCTTGCCATACCAGGGAATCTGAACTGCACCACTGCCAATCATGGTGCCAGTCCCAGTTAGGAGAGGGTAGGGGGAAAAGAAAACGACAGCAATCCATTTAATATCCATTGTTGGAATAAAAACATAGTCTCGGGCATCTGAAAAGCCATCTCTATGTGCCCGATCACTCTTGGTTTCTCTGCCGATGGAGAAGCTAGGATAGAAAACCTGTTTTCTCTGCTCTTGTGTCAGCCAGTGGGATCCGAGGGCCAACGCGGCACCTGACCCAAGGAAGGAACTGTGACATTTTTCACTGAAATTAAGTATTTTCTAACACACAAAGACAGTAAGTTGCAACCATTATTATTTGAGAACTCTAAGATTAAAAGTTTGCTGCGAGACTAGTGGGCTGTAGGGACACTGGGGGTACTATGGTTTGAACGGGAAACGTCCCCCACACGCTCATACGTTTGAACACTTGTCAGATGGCGGCACTGGTCTGAGAGCTTGCACAACCTTTCGAGATGTAGTATTTAGCTGATAAACTTGGACTGCTAAGGGTGGGCCTCCGGTTCTAGTCTAGAGCACTCTGCTCTCCGGTGTGCCAGGTGAAGGAGCTCTGTCACAGATTCCTGCCACCATCGCCAAGGACAGGTGCTGCTCTGCCGCGCCTTCCCCATGACGACGAACTCTACTCTCTGGAACCACTAGCCAAAGTCAATCTTTACTCCCTTTAGTTACTTCTTCTATCCAGTATTTTACCACACACAAGAACCCCACCCCCACCCCAAGACACTAACACAGGGAAGGAGGTGGTTAACTGGCCTGGTTATGCAGATGGGTAGGAAGAACAATTTCTAATTTCTGGCTGCATAGTAGCATAGCTATGGTTGGCAAAAATGAACTTTTTATGTCAAAATACCCAGAAAGGGGGATTGCAAATGTTCCCAACATGAAGAAAGGATGACTGCCAAAGTGATGCCATGCCACTTAACCTCATTAATCATCATCATATATAAGTACTGTACACATGTGCCTGGTAAATATGGATAACAATGTATAATGTGTGAGTACTGCATTTACTTATTTTCTGTTGTTTTTCCGACAGGGTCTCATATAGCCAATCAGGCTGCCTTGTACTTGCTATACAGTCAGGCATCCTTGACCAGAACTTCTGATCCTCCTGCCTCCGTCTTCAGAGAGCTGATTATAGCACCACCACACCCAGTTTATGCTGTGCTGGGCTTCGTGCAAGCTAGGTAAACACTCGACCAACTGGTCTACCTCCTCAACCTTCAATTTGAAATTGTTTAAAGGATTTGATTTTTGCGGTTGTTTTTGTTTTGTTTTTTGTTTTTGTTTTTTCAAAACAGGGTCTTCCTGTGTAGCTCTAGCTGTCCTGGAACTCGCTTCGTAGATCAGGCTGGCCGAGAACTCAGATCTCAGAGGCCTGCCTCTGCCTCCAAGCACTGAGATTAAAGGCGTGCACCACCATGCCCGGCCTTAAAGGACTTTTTAAACTTTCTGTGAAGAGTATCTGGTGTGAAGATGCCAGGTCATTTCCCACATCTTGGGTGTAAGAATGTCCTGGGTTACCTGTTCCCATGATCGATTTTGGCCGTGACCTTCTTCTTCAGCTCCGCTAGTTCGTCCTTGGGGAGTGTTCCAGACAGGATCTGGGAGCGCCACTCGATCAGACTGTAGGTCATTTGCTGCAGCTGGCGGAATAGTGTGACCTTGTTGTTCTAAAACAGGAAAGGACAGAAAGGAAAACAAAGATGTGGTGGAGAAAGAGAATTTTAGCAGAGACTAGCGACAGGGTGTCATTTATTAGGTCACATGGTAAGCTGCACACTTCGTGGCATATTTTCATGTTGCTAGGGTTAAGTTTGCCCATGCGACTCTGAATTTGTCCCAAAATGTAACTCTAAAACTGGGTAAACAGTAGCAGATTGGTCCTAAATCATAAACCCATCCTAAAATTCTGACCATGTCCCTTCCTCCGTTTAAAACCCTTTAGGCATTCCCACCAGGTAAAAGAGGGTTCATTGTAAGTCCTTTTGTGGTTGGCCTGGACCACATTCCCATCTATATTTTGTATCAATCCACGCCAATCAATCAAGCAGCGATCATTTCTTCCAAATGTTCTGGAGCCTGTCATCATTTCCTCCACCGGTAACCACACTGTCCTTCTCTTTCCAAACCTCTTTTGTATGTACATACTCATCTGTGGGGGTGTTCATGCATGTACGTGTATGTGTGTGCAGGAGGGACCAAGATCAGGGCTCCTGCTTGAAGTGTGATCCTAATTAGTCTTACCAATAAAAACCAAGAGTCAAATACTGGGGTAATAAACTGAAAGATCAGAGAAGTAGAGCAGCAGCCACTAGTGACTTTTTACTTCTACAAATCCTCAGATGGAAAAGGGAGAGAGATTCTGTCTCCACCCACCTTATATTCCTGTCTCCATCTCCCAATTGTGCTGGGATTAAAGGCATGAGCCTCCCAAGTGCTGAGATTAAAGGTGTGAGCCACCACCACCTGGCTCTGTGGTTAACCTTCTGATCTCCAGGCAAGCTTTATTTGTCAGAACACAAACAAAGTATCACACAACACTTCCCCATTCACCCTTCACCGTTTTTTAGACAGACTCTCTTGCTGAACCTGGAACGCAATGACTTAGGTAGAATGGCTAGTCAATGAGCCCCAGGGAACTGCTGGTCTCTACCTCCTCAGCCCTGAGATTACTCATGTTTGCCATCATGTCCAGCTTTTATGTGAGCATTGGAATCCAAAATCAGATCCCCTGCTTGTGCAGCAACTGAGCCATCTCCCCAGCCCCACCAGCTGCCTACTTCTGACTGCAGTCTCAACTGAGTCTTATCCATGAGTTAGCCATGCCTTCCTTTGATTGGAATTTGTAACCCACACCAGCACACAGAGCCCTGGAAGACTGTGGCCTAGCTGGCTCTCTTCCTGGACAGGAATCACCCCTTTTGTGTCTGTGTCTGCAAAATACACCGAAGAAAGAATTACAAGGGGAGAAATAACCACTTTCAGAGATACAGAATATTGAAAAATATGACTTTAAAATTTTTATTCTTAAAAAATCTCTATTCCCCCAGCAAATGGACACTGAACTGTTATTCTGGGCTTTACTAGTAACTCACCAAACTGTGCTAAAGCAAAGTTACAACCAAATAATCTTTTGTATCTCAATAATTTTGCGAGTCAAATACTTGATGTGTGAGCCATCACCATCTCAGTTCTATTTAAATGGTTGACTGGACCATTATGTACTCTAAAGAAAACCACCAGCCAGTGAGAATGAACTGGAAACAAAGTTCCTGCCCTGGAAAATCCAGCATCGTGGAGGGGAAGAGAAGTAATAAATAGGTACACATAGGCATGTATTTACTATGTACTATGTTATCTTTTTTTCCCAGAAGCACTGGGATTGAATTTGGGAACTCACACATGCTAAGCAAGTGCTCTTACACTGAGCTAAACCCTGGGGCTTATATTATTATATCTGTACACACAAGATAATCTCAGATTACCAAGAGTACAAGAAAGAAAATGGGGAAAATAAAAGAAAAAACTGAACAAGCTGGGTGTAGTGGTGCACACCTTTAATTCCAGAACTTAGGAGGTGGAGGAAAGAGTATCTCTGTGAAGTTCAAGCCCAGCCTTGACTACATAGTGAGCTCCAGGCTAGCCAGAGTACACAGTGTGACTCTGTCTCAAAAAAAAAAAAAAAAAAAAAAAAAAGGTAGATTATGATGCTATACTATACACATAGTGGAAAGGGCCACCTTAGACAGTCAGGAAAAGCACACCATATTCAAAATGTATCAAATACAAACCTGTACAGTACCCCTCGTTCCTTATGGACTATGATGCTAGTGGTTCCTTGTTTGTAGGTAAAAGTCATGATGATGTTATAGGACCGTGTAGTTCTGAAGTCAGTTTATAACTCGCCCATGGTGTGTCAACCATTGTAAGAGTTCAGTACTCGGTGTCTAAGCGATTCCAACCTTGGTTCCACCTGAATGGCTGACTGGCCCATTGCATAGAAAAGATATACAATATTGACAATATAGGGAGAAAGGTGAGAGGAGGTGGAGAAGGGAGTGGGGGGTGGAGACAGTGAGAGGGCGTTCTAAGGGCTGCCAGTATTTCCCTCTTGTTGGTGTTCTCTAACAACTCCAGGAACAGATTCCCAGGCAAAAGCCTCAACCAGAACAGAGCTGGAAACATCCACAGTATTCCTGAACAAAGTTTCAATCTGTGGGGAAGAAGCCTGGCCCACAGGTGTGGCAGTGAGAGGCAGGGATGAGATTAGTAACTTTTGATAAAAACTCTGATACAAGCTCAAAGTTCATGGGAACAAAAGGAGGAGGAGGAGGTGCCCAATTATCTGTGATCTCAAGGGGCTTTATTTACACTGCGGAGCTTCACAATCCAAAAGGCAATTCCTATTGAAGACCAGGATGGTATTCACATCTTCATGCATCCTCCTGAGCCAGGCCTTAGAAAGCAGAAGGAGATAGGAAAAGATCTTGTCTTCAGTCAACACAGGTAAAACCTCTGCCTTTTTAGTTCAATTCTGCATGAAATGTTCCCATTCCATTGTCTCACAAACTGGGGGGGCGGGGCTGGTGGTGGCTAAGCCTATAGACCATGCCTTTCAGAACTGCTAGATGGAAAAGGAGCTTTTTCCCCTTCCCTGTGACTCCTCTACTCCTCTAGCTTTTAGTGTCTCCTAGCTGTAATTATGGCATTCATTTCCATACTCAGAGAAAGGAAGGGTTCCAGGGGACCCGGGAATCCTCTGCATGATAAGGTGCTTTGTCTGCAGGCACATGCTCACAAGTTCTCAGTCTCAATTATATCAGACATGATCCGTGGCACTTTAATTATTGCCTGTCCATATCAGCCTCGTTTGCCAAGTCCTTCCCCCTAAGAAGGATGAAGACAGTCATTATTCTCTCACTCACTGTGCCAAATTCATTCTCAATAGACAAGCTGGAACAGGCCAGAGGAAGTTGAGTTCCCTGCTTACTTCAAGGAGAAGGGCTTTGCCCCAACTGCTCTGGGCTAAGCAGTTTGCATCCTAGATGCCCCTCCCTTCTCCTCTGGCACCTCATGCATTTTTTTGGGGGGGTAAGCATCTGAGGGCACAAGAGGAAGATCCTGCACTCCCAAGTAGAATGAGTATGTCGCATTCTTCTGTGTCTCTCCAGTTGTCCTCTGCCTGGATTTGGATATGACTTGTCCTCCCCAAGGGGTCCAATGTGCAGAGCCATGATGGGGGTGGCTGACTTTCTGAGTGGCCCAGTAGGAGGTAATTTAACCACAGGGGGTCCGGCTGAGAGGGAGGGGTTAAAGGTGGCCTCCTGGACTAAGCTAGTTCTAAATCGGTTTATTCTTTGGTGATTTCATACACAGCTACAGGACATCATCTTAAGCCTATCCTCTCCCCAGGCCCTTCCCCATCTTCCTGAGTTTGCTGTTCTGGAACTCACTGAGTCCAGTTAACAGAGCTTGCTAGACTACCGACCAGTGTTGTTGGCTTGATCATGTGTAGGTTTGGGGTAGGTAACCACAGCTGCCGTGAGTTCATGAGAGCAATGACCCCGGCCACATCCAGAAGACAGCACCCCACAGCACTCCCCCCTAGCCTTCTTAGATTCTTTCTGGCCCCCTTTCACAAGATGATGTTCCCTGAGCCTTGGTGACAATGGGGGGGGGGGGGTAGGGGTAGGGGAGTGATGTAGTATAGGTGTCTCATTCTGGCTGAACTCTCCACAGCCTACTTTTACAGTTACTACAATCGTAACTGGTCCAAGAGTCGCTTCCTCTCAGCTCTTTGACCGGTTATGATTCTAATAACTGCCGACCTCAGCAGAAGGCGGCTCTCTGGCTAAGGTGAGGACAGTATGTTCGTTCTTGATAAAGTTGTTAGGAAAGAGTGCAGCCCTGGGCTGGGAATCACTCCTGCCTCACCCTGTGAGGTCTTCTCCCTGTACACAATCCTGCCATGAAGCAATCTTCTGTGATATGGACAGGGCAATAGGGATGAACAGATACAGGTGCCCGATCCTGAACGTTCAAGTTTCCAAAACTGGGAGCAAAACAAACCTGCTCCTTTTATACAGTCCCTCAGCTCTGGTGTTCTCTGCTGGGAGCAGAAAATGGACTAAAGGCTCTCCCTCCGTGCTGGCCTCTGCTTCCTACAGCCTACACAACCCAAGCCTGCCCTCTCCAGAGCCTCTCCTCCACCATCTTTGGTCTTCTCCAGGTTAGCCTTTTCTCTACTGTTAGCCATTGTCACATCATCTCTGCAAAAGTCAGCACGATCCTGGGATCTAGTAGGAACTTGGGAACAAATCTGAGGACTTAAATTTTTAAAAGAACAGTCTGGTTTCAATTTGAGGGAGGAACCGTTACCCCACGGAACACACCCCAGATACTGTTTTCTACCAGACAATACAGCCATCCCTCTATCTCACTTGGTGTATTTTTCTAATCCAGATGTTTATCCTTTTTCCTTCTTTGTTAGAATTTCTGGAGAGAAAGGCCAAGGCACAGGAACAGATAGCTTTGCCCCCCATGGCGACAGGAATGCGGGAGTCGCCCAGGGAGTATTACAGATATCTAGAGGCTGTTCAGGCCACGATATTGACTGATTAGGTGTCAGGTTCTGCTCACCTCCTCTCCTTCTTCTTCCATGGGGTTTTATGATTTAGAAGGAAAAGTGCCTGAGGGAACAGATGGGGACTTGGCTTCTATTTCTAATTTTATCATTAACTTGCTATGTGACTTTGGGCAAAGATCCCTGCCCAAAGACATCTTCCAGTCTATGACAGAGCTGTTCAACTCCATTAATCCTACCAAGCAACGTCCTGATTGGCTGCTTCCGACTGCCTCACTTCTTTGCCTTGCTCTGCACACACTCAATGGGTATTATACAAATGCTCCCCAAGGATGGAGCTTTGCAATAATCTTAAGAAGTCTTTTCCATGTAGCTGTTAACTTCTGGGTCCAGACCGAGTGCCAAGTGAACTATCCAGCCATGCATCCTACCCATCCTTACTTCCTCTTCCCACTCGGGAAAAGCTTGGCCTGCCTGGCAAAGGTTTGATTTTTTTTTTTTTTTAAGAAAACACTCCAGCATTTCCATGTCACATTTTGTTTCTTGTCAAAGCCACATGGAAACAGAGCTTATAATTCACAGATCACACGTCCTGCCTGAGGATAAAACCAGTTTCAACAGGAGACCAAAGGGAGACCAGTTAAACTGTACTTCAGTGCATGCGACTGCAGTCCTCAATGACAGACAGCTCAGAGGCGAGCCTTCATTAGCCTGGAAATAAAACCATGGGTGTGACAAGAAGAAAGGGTGACTCAGTATGCCCTGCATGTTCCCTACCCCCACCTCTCTATTCCACAGCCCTCCGGAACTATAGCAGGCACAAGGTTTTATTTTGGAAGCACCCTTTTTTTTTTTTTTTTTTTTTTTTTGGTTTTTCAAGACAGGGTTTCTCTGTGTAGCTTTGCACCTTTCCTGGAGCTCACTTGGTAGCCCAGGCTGGCCTCGAACTCACAGAGATCCGCCTGCCTCTGCCTCCCGAGTGCTGGGATTAAAGGCGTGCACCACCACCGCCCGGCAGAAGCAACTTTTAAGTGAAGGGAGATCAGTCCTTCCTAGGAATACATGTTAACAATTAAACCCCCCGATTCCATGGTGTGCATTAACTGCTCTTATCACCAGGCTCTTTCCCTTCAGGAAGAAGGAATAGACTCCAGCTCTAAAACGTACAGAAAGAGCAGACTGCCTCAAAAAACCTCACTGGGCTCCTTCTCCACTGGGAAGAGCCCCTGGGCTGCACCCCGGTGAGATAAGCAGTGAATGGTTTGCTTAGGTCTCAGGCTTCCCAACAGTCCTGTATTCGAAAACACTTGTCCCACTGTTACCACAGTTTTCTCAATTGAGAAAATACCATCACCGTGACTTGGAATGTATGGCTGTTTATATTCAAAGAGCAGGGGGTGGGCAGATGGCTCAGCATACCTAGTTCTTGCAGAAGATCCTAATGTGGCTTCCAGCACCCACATCAAGAGTTCAACAACCATCTGTGACTCCAGCTTTGGGTGGCTGCAAAGCCTCTGCCCTCTGAAGGCACCCACATTTACATCCACATACATACACACGAGCACACATTAAAAAAACAAAACAAAAACATAACAACAAATAATCCTTTAAAAGAAAAGGTATATCTAGTCCGGTATGGTGGTACATACCTATAATCCCAGCACTCATGAGGCTGAGGCAGGAGGATCAGGAGTTTGAGACTTGGATACAAAACTAACTGGGCATAGCTAACTGGTAAGTTTGGTCTCATACAGCTGCAGCCATGTCTAAGTCCGTGCAGCATGTCTATCCACATGGCAGGGGGACTTGTACGGATGTGGGAAGAGGTGCCACTGGAAAGCAAGGGCCAGAGGTCCCTGGCTGTATGTCACAGCTGGGGAGCACGAACCTCCTGGGGCAGCAGAGGAAAATAGATGGGAAGTGTCAATTCACCTGCCTGGAGGAATGAAGAAATGCCACAGTGGAAAGGGAGCCAGCCATGGTTCATCTCTGCCCCTTCAGCACCAAGCTGGAAGATGAAGCAATGGCCACAGCGGGGTGGACAGACAAATTCTAGTGTTCTTTGGTGTGATGGAGCTGTCCTTCTAAAGTCAATGGCACTCTGGAGATGCAGCGTGCTGGGTGCTGCCATGGGCACCCCATGGACCAACTCCCTGAACTCTCTCAGTGAATGTTCAAGGCATACATAATATCTAATTTCAATTATAGGAGAGGAGATAAGAACCCAAGAGATCAAGGACTTTGCTTAGACTGCCAGATTGGCTGCCAGCCTCCTGAATCTATGTTTTTTCTGTTAAAAGGTTGTTTGTTTTCTATGACTATTATTAGCTTTGTGGATTTTTCTGAATATAAAAATACATACCCTTGCCAGGCAGTTGGTGGCACATGCCTTTAATCCCAGAACTTGGGAGGCAGAGGCAGGCAGATCTCTGTGAGTTTGAGACCAGCCTGTTCTACAAAGTGAGTTCCAGGACAGGCAGGACTGTTACACTGAGAAACCCTGTCTCAAAAAACCAAACCAAACCAAAACAACCCATACCCAGATAGGGAGGGAGTCCTCTAAGAATTGCTTGATCTGTCCAGCCCCAGTGTCCACTACCTTGGCCCATCACCAGGTGACCTCACTGATTAAGATGTTTCCTCCTTTCCTGATCAAGCCCTAGAAACGCCCAGTGCCTGAGCCAACCAAGGGGCAGTTCTGCGGGCAATGCTTACCAAGAACTGCTGTGAACATGCACTCTGCATTCTGGAAATATCTGTGCCTCCTAGACCTGAACCTCAACCAAGAAGACTTGCTATCTACAGCAGACGAAATCTAGCCTGCTCCCAACTGCTCAAGGCCATGCTGCCCAAGATGATTACAGGAGAGAAAGGCAGTGGCCTTGGATAAGTGTGGCACACAGAAGCAGCTCCTGTGTTCTTGGCAGCCACAGCTGGTGAGAGGGAAGCTCTGAGTCAAGGCTGTCCAGTGGGAGGGCCATCGACTGTGGTTACTACTTCCAGCTGGGACAGTATTAACCATCACAGGTTTGTACTGGTGGGGTCCTTGACCTACTATCTGCATATACAATGATATTGCCACAGTCCTTTTTCATGCTTCCACAGCTTCATGAAGATAGGATATGAAAATACATTCTCAGAAAGGGAACGAAATTCTGTATCACTTTTACAAGGTGTCAAAATCCTGCAGAAGTTTGGGGATTCTGAATGATTGCTTAAGATCACAGACCTAGTTTGAACATGGCATGCAGGGGAAAACCCGTTTCTCAGTTAATGGGGGCGTTGGGCTCCTACAACTTGTTTTCCCCTCATAGCATAAGGTCAACACCCACCAGGAAAGACAGTTGAAATAAGATCAGTAACATATTCTCAGGAGGAAAGAAGGACTGTGGGGAGGCTCTTCTCTCCACTCTGGGTGAGAGGTCCCATCTCCTCAATATGGATGTCTCCCTCCCCACTGTGTGGTATTTCTGATGGTTTCACACTTTATAATTGCTATAACCAAGAGACAAACATTTCTGGAATAATCCAGCGACCTCATGGCTGGGCTTCACCTGGGTGGTGGGCTGCATTTCTCCCTCCTAGAAAACACTGGATCAACAACAACATAAATGTCCAGTGACACCAAACAGAAATGAGCAGAACCGGGAAGCATAGAGAGACACAGAGTTCCTGGGCATCTGAGAGGTAGTTAACAATGTCACTCAGAATACCCTGGAAGCACAGAGAGACACAGAGTTCCTGGGCATCTGAGAGGTAGTTAACAACGTCACTCAGAATGCCCAGGAAGCATAGAGAGACACAGAGTTCCTGGGCATGCTAGAGGTGGTTAATAACATCACTCAGAATACCCAGGAAGCAAAGAGAGACACAGAGTTCCTGGGGCATCCTGGAGGTGGTTAACAACATCATCAGAATGTCTGATTCAAAGTTGAGAGAAGGAATTCCTGCAGATGTAGCTTAGTGGTAGTGTCCTTGCCTAACATGTACAGAGCCCTGGGTTCAGTCCCCAGAATCACAAACTAAAAAACTAATCAATGGGAGGAAATAGATGGGAGTATGAACATAGTAATGTATTAATGTATGCTGGCAGAACCCACATTTATGTTTACATAGAATAAAGGAACACATGTGCAGAATCCCAAAACAAAATGCTAAAACACACCCAGGGAAGAGAGACTTGGAAACTATAGAGATTAGAAGGTTTTTTTCCCTTTTAATACTTCCCAGTGAAACAGGAGATTTGAGGTTTGATACTTTAACATGAGAAAGAAAATCAGAAATTCTGCCCGAGATGAACTGTCAATGCCTTGGGAAAGGGGCTTGGGGAGCCAGGGTAACTAATAACACACTCATTGCTGTGGTCCACCCCTCAGTGGATAAGCAGGTATCCCAAACACAATCAGACCCTGGACCAGACAATGACTAAGCACCGCCCACCATCAATGCCTTTCACAGCCAATCAGTAGCAGCTATAAGGCGTTTACAAGTTATCTGGTCAGATTTCTAAGATGGGAAAAAAAAATGTGCTGTCCTCTGAGAGAGAATTGAAAAAAAAA